>WWET01003236.1:52466-65276 GCA_011038615.1 Limnodynastes dumerilii | reverse complement strand
AGTGAAGTGTCCAGGCTCGCTGCGATGATAAGCCTGGATCACTATCGCTCCCCAGATTTATGCGGTGTCTGTAAATAGAGCCCATAATATAAAGGAAGAGGTGTAATAGAACATGAAGACATATGTCTGGACTGGAGGGTGACAGGTACAGGAGGGATATAATATAAAGGAAGAGGTGTAATAGAACACGAGGGCATGAATATAAACTGGAGGGTGGTAGATTCAAAGGAAATGTGCGGAAACTTCACTGAAAGGGTGATAGATAAATGGAATATTCTCCCATCTGAGGTGGTTGAGGCCAATACAGTAGAACAATTTAAACATGCTTGGGATAAATATAAGGGTATCCTAAATTGTAACCCCAATTGAGGGTAAATAGGGTCAGTATAGTTTTCAATAAACAAATGGGCAGACTAGATGGGCCATGTGGCTCTTATCTGCCGTCACTTTCTATGTTTCTATGTTTCTATGTAATGTTAGGTCTATATGGGTTGAAGCATTTCATGTGGATATATGTGTTTGAATTCAGTTATTCTTGTCCTTTGTGGATGTTACTTCTCAAAATGTTTTTTCTATATTTCGCCTTTTGTCAATTTTATATTATATTATATGAATATTAAAAACATTATCATGTTTATTTAATCTGTCTGTTTTCTATGGAGAATTGCTGCACTTTTTATATTGGCTGGATAATTTAGTGCACTTCTAAATTGATTTCTTTGGTTCTCATGCCTATGTGGGAACACCTTTTGCATATTACTGTTTAACTCAAATCATTGAAGTAGCACCTTCCAACCTAGAAAGTATTTTTATCCTGAAATTGTAACTCTTTGATCCTGTGCGGTCTGACTTCAGTATACTTAATTTAGCCCACACCTGCTGAGTGTTTTTAATTAATGGATGTTTATAAAGGCTTGTTTTTATACTCTAATGCTGATTTCATATTTTGTGCTAGACTTTGACCATGTAAAGTTGCTATTTTTGTGTATAGATTGAGAATGTTTTTTTTAAAACTAATGACCTTAATTTTTTTTTTTAACAAACACAATTACATTTACATCTATATCGCTATAGTGGTTGTTTATTTGGGTTTTTAGTTTTTGCAATTATTCTTTTGTAAATGTTTTATGAAACTTTTAACTTCATACATTATTTGTTTATATTTTTGTAAAGTTTGTCATGTTTATTTTTATTTCTTGTTTTATTTTTTATGATGATTTTTTATTACAAATGTTAATGACAGTGCTTGATGCTTTTAGAAATAAAATTTATTTCACTTTGCCTGAGCCTAATCAGTGCATTTAGTTACGTATCTTTGAATCATAAGCAATTTTAATCCCAACTACGCACAACTCATTCACAGCTTATAAAGTCCGCCTGTACCTAAATATAGGCAGGAAAGACTTACGTCCTTACTTTGCACTCCTGACCCAGGGGTAGTGGTTAATCGGTTTCTTTCTTTTCTCTGAATCGGTATTGCAGATTTTTCATGTGTATATATTTAGGTAAGTTCGCAATTTTACTCTTAAGTGTGAATACGGTCCAAAGTTTGTAGTTCACCTCAGAGCCATAGCCAGAAATTTTTGCACCAGGGGAAAAAAAATAAAAATGGTGCCCAAATCCTGAATTAGTAACCTGTTTAACCTTAAAGATTAACTTACTGGTGCACCACTTCAGGTTTCCACCCTGGGTGACCGTTCCTAGTTACGGCCCTAGCTCACAAGTTCTGAAAATAAATGTAGGCACTTACTTCAATTAAACATCAATTAAATAAATATTATTATTTCCAGAATTATACACACCTTATATGATAAAAGAGTGGTAAAATAAAAGTACTAAACATGGTTTAACATTGTGTGTACTGTAATGCAGCTGCACAGTTATAAATTAGTCCTTAGAGAATTATTCATTTTGGATTTCTCTGCTGTTTTGGTAGTGAATCAATCAAAATAACTGTGTCTAATTTAATCACATGGGGCCCAGCAAGTATGTGCTGAAGCACTTTAGGGATTATAAATGGATACAAGTGAGAAATATCAAGTGGAAACTAAAATAAATACAGTAATAAGTTAGTCATGTCAATCAACATCATTTCTCTTCTGATTAAAATTGTCCTTAAATATTACAATTGCTATAAAAATCCAAAGAAAATTCATATTAGAAAAATAATAAGACACATTGAACTCAATTCCTTGACATTTGCTTTCTTTTTAAACAGCTGAGAACATGATAAAATAATCACGTTGTTAGACATTCTCTATATTTCTATCAGTTTTCAACTCAGCAGTGTTTAACATAGAACCACGGGGCCAGATCCAGAATAACATAATGTGGGTGTTTTATGCACTCTGCTTGCGGAAAATTCCATAATTTTGGTACTGAGCATGCGTGAGCTAAAGATTTCTGTCACAGATCTGGATCCTTGTGAACCAGGGTTCCATATCAGAAGCATTTCTGATGGCTATACGTACATTGTGTAAGCATGATGGGAAAAAGGGAGGTATGCTAATCATAAATAAAGGGCTTGAAAGGGCTTAGCCAACAAGCAACACATAACCCTTCATTACACACAAGCCCCATTTTCCACGGACCATAATAACAAATTGTGGACTACAAAGACGAAGCTCTCTCTCTCTCTTTCTCTCAACCCAGGGCCATAATTAGGGGTGTGCAATAGTGCAAAGTTTAAGGGGGTGCTAGTAAGTTAATATGTAAGGTCAAATTGGTTTGGGATCCATGGTCAGGGGGTGCTAGTAAGTTAATATGTAAGGTTAAATTGGTTTGGGATTCATGGTCAGGGGGCGCACTCTTTTCTTTTTTTCCTCTAATAATTCTATTTAGGGCTCTGTGTAGACCATTACGTCAGATGCAACTTAAAAAAATGGAATTGGTTCTTTCATGTTTGGAAGCTCACACAGAATATTTGAGCAAGATTTGGCATTTTATAAGCACTAAAAAAGTGAATGGATTGGGTCAGCTGAAAGTACCAACATTTAGCATTTTTGGTATGGGTTTGTGAATCTTACTGTATGAATTGAAAATATCTCCTTACTTTATATTTAAAGAATGCTTACTATAATTTATAGTATGAAATAAACTGAGCAACTGTTTTTCCAGGTTCCTGAGCTCTATAATTATGTGTTTGCATATATCTGTTTACAGCTTAATAAAATAGCTCTAAGATATATTATCAAGGTCGGACTGGGGCATGCAGGGCCCACCAGGGAATTTAGTCAGAGGGGCCCATCAGTGATTATTCAGTAGTATAAAATGTGATTCCTTCAAGATTTTATTAATGCAGATAGTTATTGGCATGGCAGAATACACCATTTACATGATAAATACAATCACTGGAGAGCAGAGAAATGACAGAATTCCTATTTGTGTTTCTTAGTGACATATATTAGCCATCATACAGTAAGTGTTGCAACTCACATTTTCTAATAGACTGATATACATACTGTACATTCAAACATTAGCCATACCCAGGTATGGCTAATGTAATTAACATGTATCAAACATAAGCACAGAAAAAGGAAGCACTAGGAGTAATGACAATATTTATCAATAAAACTTGGAAAAACTCCTGTGTTAAACAATCAACATGATAATAACAAAATAAAAATTTAAGCTCATTATGACTCCGCTATTAAAGGACATGACAATACTCCGTACGTGGGAGAATACGTAATGTGGGTGGGGTGAGGCATTTAAATTGTACAGTATCGGCTAGGTAAGGCACGCACCCACGTACGTTTGCTACATCCGCACAGTGATAAAGTGCATTTTACGCACGTAACTTCTATCATATGGCACTGTGCTTCAGTGGGCGGGGGAAGCATTTACGTTATACAGTGGAGGTGATTTTGACATTTTTGATCGGGTCAGGGTCGTACGGACATTTCACTTAAGGCAGGATTATAGCAGCATAACTGCCATAAAACATAATGACAGGGGGAGATCACTCCCTTCTCTCATTCATACTGCCAGACCCCCGCATGTACAGAAAGCATACGGGTGTCTGGATATGGTCCATATTCTTTTGCAACCTTTCAGCAATGCTATAAAGTAAAAGCACTATCACATTGAGACAGTCTGCATAAGTATTGGACTTTGAATCTTAAAACGGCATTTATTACCTTAAAATAACGAGTCTTAATGAGCTTAAGGAGTTATTGTTGACACACTGTTTGCACATGTGGATTGTTTGAGACAATTTTTTCAATGTTTAATTGATATATAAATATTCTCGTTCCTCTTACTGCTTTGTTTTCTGTGCTAGTGTTTTAATCCAGAAATTTGCCAAATGGAATGACAAACACAATTCCCAAAAATCAATAAAGTTGCAATAGTCAAATATCACCCAACTATGTCTTTCAAACACTGAAAAAAACTGTTTATAAATTCTGAAATGAAAGTAACTAAATAGGCTGCACAGATTCATTAGCCTAAAGTGCAATTTCTACCCTAAGATACAGTAAAAATCAACAAAAGAGAAAAGAGGGAGCTTTGGGTGCACTCAAAATAGTTTCATTGACTCATTATTATCAGACAGGAAATTAAATCTTAAAGTTAAAACTTAAACTTTTATTGATACTAAGCATGGCAAAATGTTAAAACAGTGTTCCAGCATCCAATCTCCTAAATTACATACTGATCAGGCATATAGGGCCGTGTTCAGAGATCCATTTTTTAAAAGTACGCAATTATATGCACGCACGTAGCAAGGCAACACCCATGACACTTCCCTGACCCTTATGTCTACGTGTGTAGTTACGGACGTACTTCAAGGTACGTACGTGCGTATCTATCTAACCGTGCTCTCAAATGCCCATTTAAATGCATCCCCCCACCCTGTCTCACGTAACTTTGGACGCTCGGATTTCAACCACGCCCCTCCGTACGTATGTCCCTGAGTGCAATCCCCAAGTACATGTCTAATGGACTTCCTTGTGTAAATTCAACGTAAACAGTGTAAATAAAGTTACTACGCATGCGCACTTCATCCGATCCTAAAAATATGCACACAACTCCACGTGAAAATGGCCCATAATTCTTAGAATATATTAGCAATTAAAACAATACATACTTATAGACTGGCTCACTCAGCATATAAGGACTAATCACATGTGGCATCCACTAAGCCAATAACATTTTACAGTATCACTAAGTTTCACTTGCAGCGTTACAGAAACCTCTTACTCTTAAGATAAGTTTTCCCTTAGCAGACAGTTAGCAGCACTTCGTCCTTACGGAACCGGTAAAAGACGTCATCAACATAGTAAAGGGAAGGGGGTCTTGTATCTTTTTTTTATTGATTGTTCTTTTGATGGTGCTGCAGAAATCAGTGGCTATTAAAGTTGAGTACAGGCCCATATAAAGAAAAAAATGGGTCCTGCAATACTGTCCTTTTATGGCCTTTTAGAGAATACAACATGCTTTTTCTCTTTTGTCTTACAAAAGATTATATGTGTGGACTGAATATTTCTCCAAAGCGTCATTGGCAGGAAAAACTTTGCAGACTAAAAAAAATTGGAACAATGGACATTAAGTACAATTATTGTGTCATCTTCTGACCAATGAAGGGAATTGTACAGCACCTTGTTGTATTGTTTGGAATACATTTCAGTCTTTTCACAGTTTGACAATAAAAACATTAGTGATACAATGTAATTACTCCATGATTGGACAAGATATGAAACACTACTTGTTTCAATTATGTTCATGCAGATTTTTGAAATTGCAACTCCAGTTTCAGATTATCTGCAGACT
This sequence comes from Limnodynastes dumerilii, assembly GCA_011038615.1. Lineage (NCBI taxonomy): Eukaryota > Metazoa > Chordata > Amphibia > Anura > Limnodynastidae > Limnodynastes > Limnodynastes dumerilii. The sequence goes on along the minus strand of WWET01003236.1, from coordinate 59,504 downwards.
GGTGACCTAGATATATTGCAAGCTTGGTGAATGGTTGATATTGCCAAGGATCTGCTTCAGAAACTTAGGTCTTTGTTTTGTAAAGTTCTAGAATTAGTCAGTTGTTTTACTGAAAACATAGGGTGTTCCCTTAATGAGCAATCTATGAGTGCTGAGATCAAAAAAAGTAAACCTGAAAAAAGGAGACAATTTAAAAAAAAAAAAAAGGATTCCAGGTGAACTTACTCCGGATGAGCCTATTAAGAACTCTCTAAAACGTTTTGAAATTCAGACCTACATTGTTGTACTTGATGAAGCAGTAGAGCAGGGGTTCTCAATCAGTGGTACTAGTACCACTGGTGGTACTTGGATCGTACTTGGATCACTGTCAAGTGGTACTTAGGGCAACTGGACAAGGTTGTAAGGAGATTCGATAACAAATGACCAAGGACATAATTTATAAAATATCTTGATATCTTTGGGGCTAAATTCATATATATAAAATACACCTTAAAATCACTACAAAAATATGTAAACAAAAACAACAAAACCCCTAAAACTATATATAGAGGGCATGGGCACGTGTCTACATGATATGTATAAGTGGTGCTTAACATGATTCCATAGTGGGTAAGGGATACTTGATATGATTCCATAGTTGGTAAGGGGGACTTGACATGATTACATAGTGGGTAAGGGGGACTTGACATGATTCCATAGTGGTTAAGAGGTTCTTGAGATGATTCTATAGTGGGTAACTGTTACTCTCCAAAAATGGGCTGAGAACAACTGCAGTAGAGAGAATTGAAAGAGGGTTTTCAAAAAAATAAAAGTTTAATTCTTAATAACTTAATATACACTGCTCAAAAAAATAAAGGGAACACTTAAACAACACAATGTAACTACAAGTCAATCACACTTCTGTGTAATCAAACTGTCCACTTAGGAAGCAACACTGATTGACAATCAATTTCACATGCTGTTGTGCAAATGGAATAGACAACAGTTGGAAATTATAGGCAATTAGCAAGACACCCCCAATAAAGGAATGGTTCTGCAGTTGTTGACCACAGACCACTTCTCAGTTCCTATGCTTTCTGGCTGATGTTTTGGTCACTTTTGAATGCTAGCGGTGCTTTCACTCTAGTGGTAGCATGAGACGGAGTCTACAACCCACACAAGTAGCTCAGGTAGTGCAGCTCATCCAGAATGGCACATCAATGCGAGCTGTGGCAAGAAGGTTTGCTGTGTCTGTCAGCGTAGTGTCCAGAGCATGGAGGTGCTACCAGGAGACAGGCCAGTACATCAGGAGACGTGGAGGAGGCCCTAGGAGGGCAACAACCCAGCAGCAGGACCGCTACCTCCGCCTTTGTGCAAGGAGGAACAGGAGGAGCACTGCCAGAGCCCTGCAAAATGACCTCCAGCAGGCCACAAATGTGCATGTGTCTGCTCAAACGGTCAGAAACAGACTCCATGAGGGTGGTATGAGGGCCTGACATCCACAGGTGGGGGTTGTGCTTACAGCCCAACACCGTGCAGGACGTTTGGCATTTGCCAGAGAACACCAAGATTGTCAAATTCGCCACTTTTTGAGCAGTGTACTTGTGACCCAAGGCTGTTTAACCAAATAAAGCAAGGTCAGGGTTAAATACCAACCGAAGCTCTGAGAATTGTTGCTGATCTAGCAGAGTTCCTTTTCAGATGTCCCTTTTTACTATACTTACCACAATCTACCTTTTTTAATGAATGGGTGAGTATGCCATTCACTTTCGCAATGAGCAATATCCCTCCACCGCACCTCCGCCGCTATCGCCGGCCAGTTCGCAACTGGCTGGGAGAAACCTGATTTTTCGCAAATCAGATTTTCTTTGCAGGGACCCACACCCACTGCTCTTACAATATATAGAATGATACCAATCTGCTGACTGACTACCATATCATTGCGATGCACCTTTTATCTGTTTTTGTTAGCTAAATTAACATTAATTAATGTTTCAATATCACTTTTTTAATCTGCCAATAAATTTGCATTTATAGCAGCTTGATGTTGGCAAGATTCTTTATGTTTCCTGCCTCTATCATACACATGGACTTTTGTTAACATGCCAGCCAGAAATAAAGGGACTTGTTCTATTGCTAGAAAATGCTATACAAATTATACAAAAAAGTTTTTAACTTTTTAACACAGTAAGACAACCATTTCCTTTGAATTGAATATCCACCTGGAACACTTCTAAAATATACTTTATGAGCTTGAAATGGCAGTGTATGAGCAGAATCTGAAGGAGGCTGCACAGGGTGAGCTTTCATAAAAGAAAACTTAAAAGAAACCTGCATGATGTTTCTGGTGCAACAGAAGAATAGAGTTTTGTAGATACATTTAAAGAAGGTGAAAGACGTGTCACATTCTGCATAATTGTCTGTACCTTCATCATCTGTCTCATCAATACAGACCACAGAAAACACCTCTCCTGACAGTTCCTGTGCACTTAATACACGAGGTGGTCCTTCATCTACATCAGGTATAGATGCTGGAGCATCCTTCTGGGTTATTCTTGCAGAAACATTTTGAAAGCTTAAATCCTGTTGCTTCCAAAGTATACTTCTAAAAGTATATATTTTTAATAGTCAGAGAGTTCTAATTTATTATATTATTGTAATTAAGTGATATTTCTGGTTTTGATGAATAAAACATTTTGATACATTAACCTCTGAGCGCTTTCATTTTCATTGCATGTTTTTTCTACTGAAAAAGACATATACCATCCAGGGTTATATTTTTTTTCTACCGTCTTTCTTACGAGTATTATTGCAGGCTGAAGCTATAAAACTTTAAGGCCTGACAAGATGTAGTTTAGCGAAGATTAAGCTACCTCCAGGCCTGCTGCTCCAACGCCACAAGGCACATAAAATGGCACTGGCTTTTATATATTGGCGCTGTTGCCTTGTGATGACATAATGCAAACAGACTCCACAGGGCTTTTGGCCCGCTGCTGCTTAAGCTTATGACAGACAGTACAGGTGGTGGTATGGTAGGGTGATCATCTGTGGCTTCCAATGCTATGCATGGCTATTGTACAGTCTCCGCCCCTGTTAAAATTGGGTGGGGCTTACGACAGCAGGGGCCTACCGGGGATTGCCCTAGCTCCCTGGCGGGCCAGAACATCACTGTACATTTTCTAGGCATAAGTAATTAATTATGTGTTTGTTGGAAAAGAGTAGAGGGTTTATGCATTGGAGTGTGGCTTTATACAAGTAGCATTGATTTAAAGATTTTCCAGTGGTTTGTAAATAATAACATTTAGTGAGTCACTACTTGCAATTAACTTACTGGAAATTAGCTGAGAATCACTGTCACATTAGACACATTACGACACATTAGACTTAACTAGCTAACGGTGTTCAGGTGTTAAACATAGAGCTTCCATAATAATATAATAGACCCTTTTATCATCAACATGTTTCTTTAAGTCTTTCCTGACAACCTACTGATTTCAAAGACAGCAATGTAAAAATAAATATGACAGGCATCACTGCTATGGCTGTTATATCTATGGAGTAAAAATATCAACAATAGGCTTACATGACTATTTTAGACCTACAGAGGGGGGGGAAGGGGGCCTTACCAGTGGGGACCCTAGATTTTGTGAGGCCCTAGGCAAAACATAAGAAGTAAGCAATATCACATTAAAATAATTCTTTCATTTGTGTCATTCTAGGTTCTCTTTATTCTTTTACATTCCAATCTCCATCATATTTTCTTAACTATGCAATTAACCTAATTCACTTCCATATTTTTTACTCACATAAATGAGCAGCATAATTTTTCTGTCATAGAAATGTTTCCATATTTCTTATTTTTATGTCTCATTAGCATACCTATGTAAGGAAATATAGAAGTCTATTATGAGGATAATTTGAGTACACTGTAGCATGAATAAAGGACTTTATTTAGAGTCATAATGCCAGATTTATTAAGCTGCCAGAAAGGAAAAGTAGAGATATTAGTAGACTTTTTTTTTAGGGGGGGACAAGAATTTAGCCTTCCCACTGGCACCCCCTCTCTTCTAGAGGTGCCCCCCCCTTTATTGTGTATCATATGCGTTTGTGCCGCAGGGGCATGGCCAAGTCATTTTGGGTGTGGTCAAGCCATGGCCAGCCTTAGCCAATCTGGTAACCGAGGAAAGATTTTGTCTGGTGCCCTGTAGCAGAAAATCCTTAAAAAGCAGCCAATTAACCTGCCGGTATGTTTTTGCCCCATCTAATTATATATCTATTGACTTCTCAATACAATAAAAAGAGATTTATAGTGACCACAATCCAATACAGAGTACATCCTAGTGCCCAAAACCCGACAGAGAGACTTTGTTTTTGTTTTGTTTTTTGCAGGTTTATCCATCTTAATTGAAGGTTTGTTTTGCTCTTTGTATGTTCATATAGTTTTTCTGCCCCGTTTGTTTCCATTTATTAATTCTGCCCCTTTCTTGTGTGCCCACTCCATGTCCATCCATTGTTTCTGCCCCCTTCTTGTGTGCCCATGTAGCCTTTCTGCCCCCTCCTTATGTCCATCTATTGTTTCTGCTCCCTTCTTGTGTCCATCCATTGTTTCTGCCTCCTTGTGTGCCCATGTAGCCTTTCTGCCCCTCCTTATGTCCATACATTGTTTCTGCCCCATCATTGTGTGCCCATGTAGCCTTTCTGCCCCCTTCTTATGTTCATCTATTGTTTCTGCTCCCTTCTTGTGTCCATCCATTGTTTCTGCCCCTCTGTGTGCCCATGTAGCCTTTCTACCATCCCCTTCTGTCCATCCATTGTTTCTGGCCCCTTTTTATGTCCATCCATTGTTTCTGCCCCCTCTTGTGTCCATCCATTGTTTCTGCCCCTCTCTTTATCCATCCATTGTTTCTGCCCCCTATTGCATCCATCCATTGTTTTTGCCCCTCTTTGTGTGCCCATGTAGCCTTTCTGCCCTCTCCTTATGTCCATCCATTGTTTCTGCCACTCTGTTTATCCATCCATTGTTTCTGTGCCCATTTGGTGTTAATGTCTCCTCTTTGTAGCTACCCATTGTTTCCCTCCCCCCAGTATTCACCATAATGTGCCTCCAGCCGACCCCCAGTATTCCCCATTATGTGCCTATGTAACTACTGCTGCAGCTCATACAGGAACATAGCCGTGCCCACCAGCCCCCCCCTCCGTTACGATGCCTCTGGATATGGGCAACATCTCCACTTTTCCTTCCCCTCAGCTTAGTAAATCTAGCCCATACATTTAATATGCCCCATAATAAAGCACTTTATTTTTTTATTATTTGTGGTCCTTTTTAACCCCATAAGGGTCTCTATCTTCTCCTCTAATATAGGGCTTTAAATCATAATAAAGCATTCATGTGCAATCCCCATTAAAATATATTCAATAATATAATATCACATCATATATTTATAAACAAGTTTTTATATAGCGCTATCAGATCACAGAGTTTTACAGATAAATATTTCACATTAACATCAGTCCCTGCACTATTGGAGCTACATTCTAAGTTCCACAGACTAGGGTTAATTTATTCAACAGTCAATTAACCTATCAGCATTTTTTTGGAGAGTGGGAGGAAACCAGAACACCTGAGGTAAACCTATGCAGACACAGGGAGAACATGCAAACGCCATACAGATAAAGCCAAGTCTGGGAAATGAACTCATGACCTCAGAACTGTGAGACACAACTGCTACTCACTGAGCCACCATATATTATCTATTACTGCTGTACAGTACATTTTGACCTGAACCCTTTTTCTTCTTACAAATTTTATGTTTGTTTCTTACTGATTTTACAACTTGCTTCTCTCTTCTATCACCACTTGCTTCTCTCTTCTATCACCACTTGCTTTTCTTACCCATTACTACAATTTTTTTTATTATTTTATGACCAATCATTGCCTGCTTCTTGTTTTGCCGATCACTAATTGTCTCTCTATTCTATCACTAAGCACTGCTTGCTTCTTTTATCTATCTACCTTTAGAACTTTACAAATAAATGCTAATAAGCCTTATTATAAGGGCACAGTCGTGCCCTTATATTAAGGTTGACTATAATAAACAGCATTTCGCCATTGACTTTCTGTCAGAGGGGGGCATGGTGTTTGAGGGGCTGTAGCTCAGAAAGTATTTTATGCATTAAGATTACATGCATACAAGATCACCAGTCTGTGGAGAATTGTCTCCTGGTGCTGCATGCCAAAATTTATAGTGAAATAATAAAAAATGAAAAAACTGGAACAGGTTAAATTGGAAAATGTGGCCGTTTTTTTCTTCTTCCTTTTTCAGAAAGCCACATTACCTTGATTACATTAGAATATGATTGGGAAGGCAGAATTCAGTGCAGAAAGGGACTTTTCACTAGCTGTTTGTTTTGTTAGGGAGCTGATGATCCTGGGGAGTGCCTTTGGGGGGTGAGGTGTCAGAGAAAATGACAGATGTTTTACAATTTAGGAAAATGTGCTGCATTATAGAGATAGTCGAGAGAGTTCCCAGCTCATAACGTTGCGCATGTCAAGTAAGAGCCCTCTGCTGGGTACACTGCCACTGCCTTCACATGAGAAAAGTAAGGTGGCCACTTCACTCAGATATTCCTGGAGTGCTGGAGGAGAAATCAGCTATAATAACTCCTTCTGGTGGGCTGGGGGTGTTTTTAGCTTGAGGGGGACACAAAGTGAAAACTTCAGCTTATCATTTGCTGTAATAAAAGAGATAAAAGCTCCAAATCGCTGTGTGAGAATCGCTGTGTGAGCAGGAAGCTCTTGTCTCCTAGCAATGTGATAATTTATTCACTGCACTGGGGGGTGACCTGAGGGGAACTCTGACATACAGCAGTCATGCACAATCTTCCTTGGCCTCTATTACAAAGACAATGCTGCGGGGGACCTAAGGGGAATTGTGACATACAGGATGCAATCACAGACTTTCTTGGCCTGTATTACAGTGACCAGTCATTAAGGTTATGTGGCAGGCAAGAAATTATTCACATCTTGATGACTGTGAGGGAGTGGACCCCTGAGTTGCC
>WWET01003236.1:40958-51339 GCA_011038615.1 Limnodynastes dumerilii | reverse complement strand
GAAGGGGCCATACGCCTGCACAGGGGGAGTATTGGGGTAAGTGAACGCCGATACGCTGTGCTTTAGTAAGCACAGCGCATCGGCGTAGTTCAGGATCAGGCCCGAAGACACTGAAGGAGGGCTGTGTCTGACAGTGCCTGTCACTGTTACAAACTGCCAACAACTAAAATAGCAACTGAGATACCTGTCTCCTGCTATTGTCACCCCTCATAAAGCACTACAAGTGGTGTCATAAGCCACTATCATCCATGATTGCCTATTATGTGTGTGTGTGTGAGATCCTCCTGAGCTGTGTGGCCCTAGGTGGACATTTTAAGGCCTTTGACTAGGACTTTTGGACAGACCAAGGACTCTTGGCACCAGTTGGTACACCTAACACCAGTTATCATAAACATACACAAAAACCAACATTCTTTTTCGCTGAATGCAAATACATTTTTAATATACTAGAACTCAGCCCCATGCCTAGTGCAATAAATCTTACTAAAACTTTTTCAAATTGCAAAGCAGTTTCATTACATTTACTTTTATATTCATCACATTATTGTACGAAAGTAAACAAGACGTCAACAACTTATGGAACAATTTAATTTGCAGTTTTTATGGTCAATATGATTAATGATTTTAAAATACTTTTGATGACCCTATAACGTACGGAAAATTATTTTAGTTATATGCCCTTAAAACTCTGAACAACAAAACTATTTGAAGCTATATAAAAAAATTTAAAACAGTAATTCAACATACTACATGAAATATAATTGCTATTGATCTTCAATAAGCTTGAGGCATTATAATTTAAATGTTAAAGCTAAAAGGGTGAAAATTGTATTCCTCAACATAGAAAATAGTGTCTTGTAGACAATGAACAGTTGTATAATGTCAAAATCGTTGTGACAACATTCACTTAATCATTTTATGAGATTTGAAAATGTAACTAAAATGCATTATAGTGCTAGAAGGATATGTGCAGAGAAAATAATATAAAAATTAATTTTCCATGTAGTTCCTGATTCCATTCTCCCCCCGATGTTGGTCTCCTCGTGGCACATCATACCCAATAAGTCAGGGGAACATTGATTATTTAGAAATTTTTTAATCATCCACATTGTGCAGTAAACAGGGCCTGTACAACATTAGTGATGTTGTATTTTAGGTATTTGCGATCATTTGCATGCAAATAAATAAATAAATAATGAATTACATAAATAAAACAAAAAAAAATGCTTTAATGGTCACCCACTTGAGTCCAGATGTACTAAGCTGCGGGTTTTGAAAAGTGGAGATGTTGCCTATAACAACAAATCAGATTTTAGCTGACATTCTCTAGTATGTAAATAGAAAGTAAGAGCTAGAATCTGATCACGCTTGCAGAAATATAAACCTTATGTAACATCCGTCGCTATGCAGAGATTAAAAAACAGATATAGAACCAGTGCTGGATGAGACTACATATCCCAGAGGCCCCAGCGGCAGGGAAACATAGAAAGTGATGGCAGATAAGAGCCACATGGCCCATCCAGTCTGCCCAGTTGTTTATTTAAAACTATACTGACCCTAGTCCCTAATTGCCCTTAAATTAGTTTGAGATTTAGGATATCCTTATATTTATCCCAAGCATGTTTAAACTGTTCTACTGTGTTAGCCTCAACCACCTCAGATGGGAGGCTATTCCACTTATCTATCTTTCAGTGAAGTAATTTTTCAGCATATTTCCTCTGAATCTACCACCCTCCAGTTTATATTCATGCCCTCGTGTTCTATTACACCTCTTCCTTCGAAAAATGCCACCCCCCTCTAGCCGTTCACAACCCTTGATATATGTGAAAGCTGCTATCATATCCCCCCTCTCCCTTCTCTGCTCCAAGCTATACATGTTTTGTTCCTCTAGCCTTTCTTGGTATGTTTCTTGAAAAGTGACAGTTACAGTTGGGGAAGGAAAAATAACGGTTTTCTAGGAGAGTCCGGGGTGATGGTGAGAGGAGACAGACTGATGTGTGAGGAGGAGAACAATATGGAGGCTGGTCTGTGAGAAGACACATATATGATATTTAGATTCATTTATTAAAAGTTTTATATATAGGAATGCTATATTGGAGAATGGCTTTTGTGAGAAAAGCATCTATAATACAAGAAAATTGTATGTGATGAAACAGCGTTTGAGGAGAGAGACATCATCTTCAGGAGAAAACCCTTTGGATAAGACACTGAGATATGTCTATCTATAAAATATGTCAGCTGCATCAATGGTGTAATGGAGATACAAGTCTGGAGATGATAAATTTACACATTACTAAGAGAGAAGTAGCTACCAACAGTAATCTAAGTGCACCAATGACAGCCTGGCCAGGGAGTGACGTGTACTGTTATATTGTGACAAAAAGTGTATGTGTATATAAATATTTTATAGTGCGTTAGGATTAGTTTATAAAGATAATTTTAGAAGTATATTATATATAGTTATTACATTTTTATTTATTCTCTAATGGTAAAGTTGTTTTAAATATAAATTGTCAAAGTAAATATTTTTTTCATATAAAAGAAAATTTATTGTGTCAGAATTTGAGAAGTGTGTGTGGTTACAGGGGGTCCCAAAGTTGCCCCTGGTGGTCATTATATCCACGTCCATACGTATCCAGATAAAGAAGACTTGGTGGAGGCACTACACAATAAGACATAGGTGATATACACACAATGAGTTATAGATAATCCCCTATGTTGGAGAAAGGGGGTGTTACACTTATTTGCGCCGCACATTAGTCTTTCCTGCAAGGCCACCCAGTGCTCAATGACTCATCAGCTGACCTCTATTTATAAGATGAGATTTTTCTATACTGTCCAAGCTTACAAAAAGAGATCACGTACAGCAATTAGTCATTTAGCGCCAGGTGGTTTTGAAGGATCTAAGGTTTTTTTTTCCAGCAAGAATGGCTGGATTAAAAGCTTAGAAAGTGAAGCTCTATATCAGGGGTGGCCAACCAGACAGGCCCTTAGAGCCAAAAAGTTACAGTTGAAGTCTCAAGGAGTTATATTAAGGTTGGCTATAATAAACAGAATTCCTCCATTGACTTTTGGTCAGAGGGGAGGGGGAGGGCATGGTGTTTGAGGGGCTATAGCTCAGAAAATATTTTACGCATTAAGCCAGTCCTTACAGATTTGTCTCATTGTGCTGCATGCCAAAATTTATAGTGAAATATTTAAAAATGAAAAAACGGGAACAGGTTAAAGTGGAAAATTTTGCTGTTTTTTTCTACTTCCTGTTTTCAATGGCCATATTACATTAACATGTAATTGGGAAGGCATATCTCAGTGTAGAAAAGGTCCTTTCACTGGCTGTTTTTTTGTTAGGGAGCTAATGGTCCAGGGGAGTGTCTTTAGGGGGTGAGGTTTCAGAGTAAATAACAGTTTATTTACAATTTAGGAAAATGTTCCCATTATAGAGATAGGAAATGTCACAGATTTCATAACGTTACGCATGTCAAGTGAGAGCCCTCTGCTGGGTGCACTTCTCTCGCACAACGATTTTCCTCTGTGTGCAGGAGGAGAGGTCAGCCTTATTACCTCCTCCTGGTGGGCTGGGGGGTGTTTTGGATTAATGGGGGGACACACAAGTAAATTGTGAGCTATTTATTTGCTTTAATTAAAGAATTATTCCACACCATTGTGAGAGGAATCTTATTCCCCGCCCCCAGTGATGTCATAATTTATTCACTGCACGAGCTGGGGGGTGGGAGATTTGAATGTGCAGCCTGTAATGGAGATTGCATTGCAGTGCTCAAGTACACTGATTAGTAATGAAGACTGCTGGTGAATAAAAGTATACAGTATACCAGTGCATCAGCATCAATCCCATTAATACACCAGTACTGTGACAATTATTATTAAAATGGTAATAACCATCACTCTTCCGCAGCACATACGCATGAAATCCCTATGTAATACGATCCCCTGCTACCCATGCTAAAACACAGACAGCAGCAGTGATGGACCAGAAGCTGACAGAGGAGACAGAAGTCTCCTATTTATTGAATAGACTTGTTCATAAGTGGTACTGAATAGTAATGTGATGTCACACAGCAGCCTCCTCAATAACAATTTGCTATTGCGCTCATCACCTAATTATAGCTATTTATCACTGAAAAAGGGTAAAGAAGGGGAAGGAGGGCACAGAGACAAAAGACTGAGCAATACACACAGATCTGAATAGACAGTCAGCTCAAGTGGTACAGTACATTTAGAGGACAATGTTCCTGGAGTAGTAGATGTAAGGGAAATGATCTTTCACAGGTTTGTAAAGGAAGATATACATTTTTCTATTCGTGCAGTTGTTTGTTGCAAAGGTATTGCACGTGCAGAATTTTTCAGAGCAGTGTCAGTGGAAAAGTCAATTGAACATGTGAAAAACAACGGTGTAGTACAGCTTGCAGATAGTTTAAACAGCTGTTCACTCACCGCTCGTGCAGTAATTCTGCAGGGTCCGTGTGGATAGTAAAGAAGCTGTTTCTTTTCTGCAGAAGCAGAGGTAACTTCTGTGAGGTTGGCAACAATGTTGCTATTCGTGCAGAATGTTTAAGCAGATTTTTTCTGTTGAAGTTCTTTTGAAGTAGCTGTTCTGGCAGTGGTCCCTCGTTATCTCCTTCTGGCGGGATCCTTCACCTCGGCTCTGGTCCGACAGGAGGGGGAGGGCGGGGGATGTGCTTGCAGCTGTCTGTGAGATAAGGAGAAGTACACCACAAGCTGGTGCAGATAAACCTTACCACAATAGGGATTAATTCAGTGCAATAGTGATATACTCACAATAGGCGAAGACATCATTTCAAATGCCAAATATAGCTTTTTATTACACAATAAAAGTGCAGGTGTCACCAACGCGTTTCGTCCTGGTCTGGACTTCCTCAGGGTGTTTTACAAAGTGGGGCAATACAGAGTTATTTATAGGTGGTGGGCGGAGCTTGGGTACAGTTTAAAATAATGAAATACATTTTACAGTTGAGCAATAATGATTTTACATTAAAAAGGATATATGAAATGGATGGCAAAGAGGAAAAAAACAGTATTGTATAGTTGCAGTCTGGAAATGATGCAGGGCAGAACTAAAAAAAAAAAAACAGACTGGTTTGTTTTTTATGGATACCATAGTGTCTGAAAGGGTAAAAATGTTTTTTAACCAGAAAGACTTCGTGGAGCCCAACCATATATGTATATATATATACATACACACACACACATATACATATATATATATACACACACACACACATCTATATCTATGTATACACACGTCAATAATCAAGATAAATATGATGCAATATTGGGTGCCATATTTCTATAAAGTAACAGTTAAACAGTAGGTTGTCACAACAACCCAAGTCAGCACACAAGAAAAAAAGCAACCACAAAGTCTCTCATAATAAAAATTTCATTTTATTGGAAATATAGTGAGTATTTACACTATGAACAACTTCACGCAAGACATGTGATCATATTAATACAATAAAGTGCAAAATATAGACTATATATATATATCTGGGGGCCAGAAGAAGAGGATCCAGAGGAAGGTCTCACAACCCTCGCAGTTAATATTTAACTTGTCATCGAAACCACTATCCCAGGCGCACACAGACCTCCTCAATAAGGGTCTCTCATTTGTACCGACGACCAAGCCGGACATACTCTCATGGAGAATTGATGTACATAACTTTGCGAGACAGTTACGACTTAAAGAATTTTTTAACAATCAACCGAAGTCTCTACAACCGCCCAGCCCATTCAAAGTACCGTCGACATTTGATCCCATATCTAATAATGTCTCTATCAAGACTTTTACTAGAATGCTTCAAGAGGAAGAATCCATGTTTAAAGAGTACCAAACAACCCCTAACCTTAGTAATAAGGAACTTGCTGCTTTGAAGGACCTCACAAAAGACCCGACTATCATTATCCGTCCTGCTGATAAGGGGGGCGCCATAGTCCTCCAGAACCGTTTGGACTATGTGGCAGAAATTGAACGCCAATTATCGGACACTGAAGTCTACCAAAGACTGCCTTGTAACCCTACTACCATGTATAAAATGGAACTAGACACCCTCTTAAAATCAGCGGAGAACACCGGGATATTGACGAAAGATATATGTCGCTACCTGACCATAGAATATCCTAAAATACCCCTAATGTACACAACACCTAAGATCCATAAATCGCTACAACGGCCACCGGGTCGGCCAATAATCTCGGCGAGGGACTCACTTTTTTCTAATGTGTCTAAATTCCTGGACCACCACTTGCAACCTATTGTACAAAGTGGACGCTCCTATATCAGAGACACAACCAACTTACTGAATCAAATACAGTGTCTGAAAAACTTACCTGTGGACGTTACACTTATCACAGCAGATGTAACAAGCTTGTACACCTGTATCCCGCATGAGGAAGGTTTACGAGTGGTGTCAGAGAGAATCGAAAATAGTGGGTTATACAGAGGTCCAGATCAAGCAATGTTCCTTAAATTATTGGAGAAGACCCTCAAACAAAATGATTTTCTATTTGATGGACGATATTACCTCCAGAGGACAGGATGTGCGATGGGGTCCTCAGTGGCCCCGGCTTTCGCCAACTTATATATGGACGCGTTCGAAAAGAATTACATCTACAACAACTCCATCTTTAATGAACGTTGCGTCTATTATTGTCGATATATCGACGATCTCCTGTTCCTGTGGAACTCAGATGGCAATGACTTTGTAAGATGAATACAGGAGTTAAATGAGATGCAGAATCCCATCAAGTTTACATTCACTATGGACAGACACACCATCAATTATCTTGATGTCCGCATTACCATTACACAGCCTTGTATACCAAACCCACTGATCGAAATACCCTACTGAGGGCAGATTCTTTCCACCCTCCTGCTCTGAAATATGGACTTCCATATTCACAAATGCTCAGAGTGCATCGCATTGTTTCCGACCCCACTCAATGGGAGATACAAATGGAGAATATGGTGTCCAAATTTTGCGAGAGAGGCTACAATCACGCTAAACTGTTACAGATCAAACAAAGAATAGCATCTATCCCAAGAATGGACACTTTGATTCCTAAAGCTAAACAACAACTCACTAAATGTTGCCCCTTCGTACAAAGATATACCACCAGCAGTACCCATATTCGACAGACATCCAAGAAATGGTGGCCGATCATCACACGGGATCCAGCTATCTCTGATCTGAAGAACAGTCGACTTATGCCAAGCTATAAGCGTGGAAGGAACCTTAGGGATCTCCTAATCAAAACTGACATTACCATACGTCCTACATCTACCTTACCTAGCGGCTGTTTTAAGTGCCTACAGTGCACTACATGTCGCTATATGCAAGTAGGCAAATTCTTCAATCATCCACAATCGGGACATAAAATCTTTATCAAGCATTATCTAACGTGCTTATCCAAATATGTCGTCTATCTTATACAGTGCCCATGCGGCAAAGCATACGTCGGTAAAACCAGCAGGACCTTTAGGGAGAGAATGGCTCTCCATAGGTCCAGCATCCGTGCGGCACTTACAAATGGAACCAGCGATCAACCTGTAGCCAGACATTTTGTGGAAGCCGGCCATACATTAGCAACATTACGGTACCGGATTATAGACATGATTCCACCATTGACACGGGGAGGCGACCGTGATCGCTTACTCTTACAAAGAGAGACCAGATGGATTCTCAGACTCAACACTATGACACCTATGGGACTGAATGTACATTTTAACTTGTCATGCTTTAATTAACAATTACAGTTTCAGCGAGCCTCTGTGCACACATCCTGATCCAGTGCACTGGTTATTCCCTCCTATTAGATTTTCCTCTTACCGTGTTTCTTAGTATACACCCTTTATAGAGTCACTATCTTGCCTATCCTCTATGTTAGCCTTCTTACAGGCCCGGATTCTGTGGTCATTTATTTCATATGATATAGTGTGGTTAACACCCCCTATTGCTAGTATGTTTATCGATAGCTCTGGATCTTTTGTTCTACAGCTATCTTACTTCTCATCATGACATAGTTTGGCTGATGCCCACCGATTATGTATAGTTCCCTCCCTCCAACATATTATACATGTGCATATAGATATCCTGTTAGTACTCCTAGTAACATGGACCTCCCTTCTGGTTTGTTAGATCCTGGGGAGGGTCTTGGATGTATTATACCAGAATTGTTTAATATTATTTGGTTATTTTCTTATTTATCCATCGCCATTCTGGACACCACTTGTTTTTATGTATCACTTTCTCACATAACAGTACACCACTTATATGGTTGGTGAAATCACCTTATATCTATTTATTACATGTGCGCGATTGCCGTGCCTTTTGATATTTCCCACAGTCAGTTTGTTTACTTTTTGCAGACGCAGCCCGTCATGTGCGCGGTGGGTTGCCATGACAGCGGCGGGACGCCGTCTGGTGCTTCCGGCCCACGGGATGACGCCCCGCCGGTGGAGTGGATCCTCGTGCTATGACGACGCCATACACAGGTATTTATTGCACTGCACTTTTTCTTTGTTTGTAACCCTAACCCTGATGAAAGGAATAAATTCCTGAAACGTCGGTTGTCACTATAAACCGGGTACTTGCTTTATTTGAGTGTGAAAGACGTCTGAGTGCCGGGCATACCATACCAGTTGTCTATCTTATGTTCTGAGGAACTGAGCCAGGGCACCGACGCACTAACCCATTGAGAGGAGTGCCACACCACTACCATCATTGTATCTATTTGGTGTTTCTACACCTAGGTGAAGGCACCCCCACAGTTTATTACGATATTTGTGCGGATACTTGAGTAAAATGGCAGGGGAACAAACTGCTACCCAGATGGCTAATCTTGAAGATGAGACTACAAGGGCATATCTACCCCAGTTCAATTTTCAAGTCATGGACACCCTTTCCTTTTCGGAGGCAGATGCAGAATCCATCAGATTCTCTGAGGACTGGATGGAACATGGTGGCAAAGCCACAAATGTTATAATATACAGAGAACTCCTCAAACTTAAGAAAAAGGAACTTGATTTCCTATATCATGGGATCACGTTAAGTGACTACCACAAAGAGCATAAAATCCCTAAGGGATTTCGGATAAGGAATGTGCCCACCATCGGCAGACAAAATCCAGATTTCTGTCGGCGGTGGGTATCAATCTTAAACAAATGTTCATTAGATCTCATCTTATTGGTCATTGGAGAGTGTAAGGAAACCCTTACGCATACGAGGAGCAAGATAGCCGAACACGAACAGGCTCACAGTACTATGCTTATTACAGACCCACAAAATGATTGGATGGCCAAATTACAACAGGAGCTTGAAAAATATAAGAATGACCTTATTGCATTCAAAAGAAATAAATTAATGATTGTTAACCGTGACTACGCGGATTTACGAGTATATGGCTGGCTTAATAATACAGAAGACTCGCGGCCAAAAAGAAAATCTAGACCTAAACGCCGACACCCGTTGTCACACCTTGAATACGAGTTAACTAGCTCAGCTTCGGGGAGCGAGGTCGAATCAGTACCAGATCATAATACGACGACCACATCATCTCAACAAAAACCCCCTTTAGGGGTGACCACCCGCGCCCAATTAGGACGCGGGGACCAAGGGCTACGAGGCGTGGGGGCCAGAAGAAGAGGATCCAGAGGAAGGTCACACAACCCTCGCAGCTAATATTTAACTTGTCATCGAAACCATTATCCCAGGCGCATACAGACCTCCTCAATAAGGGTCTCTCATTTGTACCGACAACTAAGCCGGACATACTCTCATGGAGAATTGATGTACACAACTTTGCGAGACAGTTACGACTTAAAGAATTTTTTAACAATCAACCGAAGTCTCTACATCCGCCCAGCCCATTTAAAGTACCGTCGACATTTGATCCCATATCTAACAATGTCTCTATCAAGACTTTTACTAGAATGCTTCAAGAGGAAGAATCCATGTTCAAAGAGCATCAAGCAACCCCGAATCTGAGTAATAAGGAACTTGCTGCTTTAAAGGACCTCACAGAAGACCCGACTATCATTATCCGTCCTGCTGATAAGGGGGGCGCCATAGTCCTCCAGAATCGTTTGGACTATGTGGCAGAAATTGAATGCCAATTATCGGACACTGAAGTCTACCAAAGACTAACTTGCAACCCCACCACCATGTACAAAATGGAACTAGACACCCTCTTAAAATCAGCGGAGAACACCGGGATATTGACGAAAGATATATGTCGCTACCTTACCATAGAATATCCTAAAATACCCCTAATGTACACTACACCTAAGATCCATAAATTGCTACAACAGCCACCGGGTCGGCCAATAATCTCGGCGAGGGACTCT
>WWET01003236.1:0-34435 GCA_011038615.1 Limnodynastes dumerilii | reverse complement strand
GCCCGCCCCGCACAGGGGGAGTGCCAGGGGGAGGCAGCGATGTAACGCTACACACTGTGGAGACACACACACAAACTGTGTAGAGAACACACAAACCAAGGAAGGGGCCATACGCCCGCACAGGGGGAGTGCCAGGGGGAGGCAGCGATGTAACGCTACACACTGTGGAGACACACACACAAACTGTGTAGAGACATACACACACAAACTGTAGAGACACACACACAAACTGTGGAGACATACATACACACACAAACTGTAGAGACATACACACACACACAAACTGTGAAGAGACACACACACACACAAACTGTGGAGAGACAGACACACACAAACTGTGGCGAGATACACACACAAACTGTGGAGACACACACACACACAAACTGTGGAGACACACACACACAAACTGTGGAAAGATACACACACACACAAACTGTGGAAAGACACACACATACAAACTGTGGAGACACACACACACTGTGGAGACACACACACAAACTGAGGAGACACACACACACTGTGGAGACATACACACACAAACTGTGGAGACTAACACACACACAAACTGTGAAGAGACACACGCACACAAACTGTGGCGAGATACACACACACAAACTGTGGCGAGATACACACATACACAAACAAACTGGAGAGACAAACACACACACACTGTGGAAAGACACATACACACACAAACTGTGGAGACACACACACACTATGGAGACACACAAACTGTGGAGAGAGACACATACATACACACACACAAACTGTGAAGAGACACACACACTGTGGAGACACACACACAATCTGTGGAGAGACATACACACAAACTGTAGAGAGACACACACACAAACTGTGAAGAGACACACAAACACACTGTGGAGACACACACACAAACTGTGGAGAGACACACACACACACACACACAAACTGTAGAGAGACACACACACACAAACTATAGAGAGAGACACACACACAAACTGTAGAGAGAGACACACACACAAACTGTAGAGAGACACACACACACACACACAAACTATGGAGAGAGACACATACACACACACAAACTGTGGAGACACATACACACACGCACACTGTGGAGACACACACACACACACACAAACTGTGGAGAGAGACACATACACAAACACACACACACAAACTGGGAAGAGACACACATACACACACAAAGTGTAGAGAGACACACACACAAACTGTAGTGAAACACACAAACTGTGGAGAGACACACACACAGACAAATAAACTGTGGAGACACACACACACACAAACACAAACTGTGGAGAGGGAGAGACAGACAGACACACATACACTCACACACACACAAACTGTGGAGAGACACACAAACTGTGGAGAGACAAACACACACACACACACACACAACTTTGAAGAGATACACAAACTTATTTACTTACCCAGTACAGCCATCTCCAGCCAGACGGAGCCTGCGTTTACACACTGCAGAGAGACTGAGGCCCCCTGGAGGATGCCCCTGCACTGCCTAATCTTTGTACCTTTTTTTTTTTTTTTACACAAGCTTAATGATAACCAAGATGGTGCAGGGATTGCTCCAAGTGATCCCTGATCTGCAGATGCTGCGGATCCTGGATAGCAGCAGTAAATCAGAGATCTCTTTAAGCTATCTAGAAGGAGATCTCTGGTTTACAGCTGCTCCAGGAGCCACACGACAGACCTTAAAGTGGCGCATGCGGCTCGAGATTTATTATACTTGTCTGGCCCTATATGTTATGTTGTGGGGACACTATAGGCTGCTGCGATCCCGAGCGTCAGGGCATGCTATTGCTTGTGGTTACCCACATGCCAACGTGTCCTGGAAACCATGGGCATGCTAGCCTTTGGAGTACTACATGCGCCATCATGTTCAATGATTTAATGGCAGTCTTATTATCTTGAAATAATACATGGGGGGGATTTACAGTTATATTATGTTTTTTTTTAAGTTTAAAGTTAAGTTTCTTCCCTTTTTTGTAATTTGCTTCTCTCTAAGGTGCAAATAAAGACGTGATGTTGTGCACAACATTGTGGTGAAGTTTACATCATCAGGATGTTGAGCAATTGAATTGCAAAAAACGTTTGGGCGTTGTTACGGGTGCCTAGGTACCACAACGGGGCATGGAGTCTAACTGGGTCCTGGTTTTTACTAGAGCCTCTGATGGTGAGGATCGTCTGGGCTGCAAGACACCTAGCAGGTCGTGGTCCCCGATGTCGGTCCCTGGAGATGCCAGGCAGGCCACTAGCAGGAGCAGGAACCCAGGTGTACAGCACATGTACCAAGATAATAGGAGCCAGAAGTAAGTAGTAGGAACAGCGAGAGGTACTACTGAGTAACAGGATGGAGTAGACCTCCTTATTGGTATGCTCTGAGTGAGACCAAACATATGACAAGTGTACTTAGAGGGCAAAGACCAGAAGTAAGTAAGAAACACAGAGAGAGAGGCGGTATAGTTACACAGGTAGGACTGACCTTTCCTAATGCTATGTACTGAGCTTGACAGACCCCCCAAAATAGGTAAGAGGGGAAAGCATACAACTTGCACCTATTGGCAGGTGGAGAGTTGAGGAAGTAGCTGGAGATACAGAAAGCTACTGGAGTACACTTGATACACAGCACACACATTCTGACAGATGGTGGGCTCAGAATGGAGCTGGAGATACAGAGAGCTGCTGGAGTAACCTCTAAACACAGCACACACACTCTAGCAGATGGTAAACACAGAATGGAGCTGGAAATACAGAGAACTGCTGGAGGAAGCTCAAAACACAGCACACACACACTCTGACAGATGGTAAACTCAGAATGGAGCTGGAGATACAGAGATAGCTGCTGGAGTAAGCTCAAAACACAGCACACACACTCTGACAGATGTAACAATCAGAATGGGGCTGGAGTTAGAGGAACGCTACTCAAACACCGAGAGGCAGAGAGCGAGGTTGACGGTCCTCACCGAAGTGAGACGCCGCCAGCGTGCGCAAACACACGGACCGACAAACAGGACAGGACCGGGAGAGAGGTAAGGGAAACAATGGAAAATGGAGGACAGCAGTCGCCAAACAGAAGCACGAGGCACACGGTTCAAAACAACAGGCTAGACGCAGGAAACCAGGCGCTATCACCGGCGGTGAGAGACACACAGGAGAAGCTATTTAAAGTCTCTGCCGCCAATCAGAGCTTGCCAACAAATGCACCCCCAGCAACAGTGAAGTCAGGGATGCTAGGTCCTAAAGACTATCATGTAATAGAACAAAGTTAAATGCTGTCAGAGTTACCCTGATTTTAGTGAAACCCTTGCAAAAGAATGGGGTAATGTTAACATTGCACTCAATTTAAAAGGAGTGAAGCCCCATAGGGCAGAATGATGATAAAAGGCAGGCTGGGGACTCATCCATGCAGCAGGTAAGTAAGGGGTTAATAATGAGGGGGCGAGTGGTTAGGATAGGGGAGGAACTTAGTGAGGTAGTATGTTATTGTTGGGGATTGGGGGGTTAGGAAAAAGGGGGGTGGTTAGGTTTGGATTTATAACAGGATGTAGGGGAGGGGCTAGGTGTCTTTTCCTGCGGATTTTCCCTCCCTCCCTCCCATAAAGTGTTTAAGTTTCTCTAACATGTTTTTTCTTACATCCAGACGGTGCATGGTTTGGCGGTAGCAGTGGAGAGGGTCAGAAAGGTAATGGCGCAAGGTTTGTGGTTTGCTTAAGAATTGAAGAGCAATATGTCTGTTGAGTACCAACCCAGGAGTGCGAGGAGTCCGGTCCTTAACGGGCGGGTCCAGTAGGTATGCCACCTTCCAGGTTCCGGGGTGTGCATTATGATTGGGTTCGGTGGGTATGACCGATTTGCTCAAAGCGCCATGGTTTATATTTTGTATAGGTTAATTTAGATAAGTAAGTTTAGATTAGGTTAAGTAAGAGTTGAACCCTCTCCAACTGCTACTTGGGCCACCATTCATTGTTGGATGACACAGGTATTTAGTTGTCATACCAATTCGGCCCAATTGATTTAGTAAATAAACCATGTTCCCATTTTAAATGCAGCCATATGTGTCCGTGTATTTATTTCGGTAAGGTGTGCGTGCTGACTGGTGTATGGATGCGTACTCCGCCGTTTGCCTTTTATATGCAAAAAGCTAATGTTGTGTTCAAACAAAACATCATGGGGGAATAGAATCGGGCCCATACTGTATATAGCTTACAGTAACAAGTGGCTTGAAGATTCTGGAAATGCTTCTGGTTTACAAAAACAACAAGGTAAGTTTAGAAATGCCAGAAGCCAAATAAGGTACACGCTATATGCTACAACTAAAATGCTTGTAACAATCTGTGCAGATATTTTGTGTTCTTCTGACCTATTAACATCGCTGTCCCTGCTTTTTATTTCTGGTCTCCATTTTCCTTTCCTGTGATTATCCACTTTCTTTTTAAACAAAACAATCTCCTGCTGGTTGATGTCTGGCAGTTTATTATTATAGACAGTTACTTCACTTTGCAACTCATAAATTCCCTTCACTTTTCTCTTGGGTTAATCTCAAAGGCAGGGGATTATATTATTTTTTATGTGTGTATTTTTAAGCCATTTGTTTGTTTTATTCTGCTGCTTTATATAATCCCTTTCTGCACTGTCAGCGCTTACTACAAATATAAATTATGGGAAATAATCCATCAATTTCCCTATATCCCTATTTCTCCATATCTTGTGGCCAATACAGAACCAGACTAGGGACTGATCCAAAGGTTTATGCAAATCAGCACTCAGTGGGGCTGATCCAGATATAAGCGTAATTGCACCAAAAGGGGCAAATTTGCTGCCGGACAAACCATGTTGCAATGTGAGGGGTGCAAATGATTGTCATTTTTATGCATGCGGGGTA
Source organism: Limnodynastes dumerilii (assembly GCA_011038615.1). Classification (NCBI taxonomy): domain Eukaryota; kingdom Metazoa; phylum Chordata; class Amphibia; order Anura; family Limnodynastidae; genus Limnodynastes; species Limnodynastes dumerilii. Next base: position 29,532 of record WWET01003236.1, on the reverse strand, counting down.
AATACTGGTTGATTTTAATTATTTCGCACAAATACTTTACACCTTTATATTTAAACTCTTATTTAGAGCTGAGCTACAAAACACCACCTCCTAACTTATTATGTTTGCCTCCTTGCAGTATCACATTGCTTTACCAAGGTGCACATTTGCTCCTTTTTTTTGCTTGTATTTCCAAATCTGGATCAGCTGCCTGTGTGTGGGCTGTACATAGGAGGTGTGTAATACATGGGCAGGCTGCTTGTGATCCAAAGGTGCATGTAATGGTACAGTACTTCTGGATGGCAATTACAGGCACAAAGAAGACAATCTCAATGCAGCTATGGTAAACACAGAATGGAGCTGGAAATACAGAGAGCTGCTGGAGGAAGCTCAAAACACAGCACACACTGACAGATGGAACAATCAGAATGGGGCGCGAACTTCGTGCCCATCGTAGTTCCGCGAACCTGTCTGTATCACTGTGTACCAAACATAAAGTAGTTATGTGACAAAATGAAATTTATGGCTGTTATAAGGAATTCCTGTGGCTCCGGGTCCAAATTGGAGTGATTCTCAAGCACTTCTTTAATGTATAGACAGCCTTTGTCATGGTCTATGACCGAATATAATGAAGTAATGTCACTTGTTGGTATGAAGTAACTCTCCTTCCGTTCGAAGTCTTTTAGGTGCTTCAGTTCGTCTGTGGTGTCCCTCAGGTAGCTTTTCTGTTTGATCACTAAGGGTTGCAGAAATCTGTCTATATATTCGGACAGATTGGTGGTTAAACTGCCGATACCTGATACTATGGGGTGACCAGGTGGATTATATATGTCCTTGTGGACTTTTGGGAGCTGGTAAAAAACCAGTGTACTGGGATTTTTGTTATATATATAATCAAACTCCTTTATAGTAAGGAGAATATTTGGATAAGACGTACTGTGTATCTATACTTGCAGCATTTCTTGCTGCTATACCCACTGGACACCTTAAACACACTTGGCTTACAGCATACTGCTATTGAGCTCTTATACTCCAGTGTGAATTATTTTGCGGCTAACCATGTGTGTATGATTATTCCTATACAGTACTACGTGGTATCTGCTTTATGCTTTTTTTTACTTCTGCTCTTTTGAAGGTTTAATAAATGTTGTTTATTTTATTTATCTTATGTGTACACCCTGTTGAAGCGCCACACACTCCATACTCTCGCTCTGATTTATAATTTTAACCCAGCCAATTTTATTGAAACCCCCAACCCGACTAGAGGAGGGACAGATAATGTTGTTAATGGATCCTGTCTACATCAAAATAGATCATCTGATTTTGGTTTACCTTTCTTTCTCTCCTACCCCTATGTTATTTCTCTTTGTGAGTCCCCACTGCGATGTTACAGATTGCAAATTAGGGACAGCCGACAGTGTCTTTTCGGCTGTCCCTAATTTCAAACGTGTAACACTGCAGAAATTTTTAAATGAATGGGTGAGTATACTCACCCATTCATTTTTGGAAAAGAGCGCTGCCTCCGGACCAGACCACCGGAGAGGTGTGTAACCCTCTACGGGGACTTAGGGTTAGGCTGTGGGAGGTTGGACTTAGGGTTAGGCTGTGAGGGGGGGGGGTACTTAGAGTTAGGCTGCAGGAGGTGGAACTTAGGGTTAGGCTGCTGGAGGGGTGACTTAGGGTTAGGCTGTGGTGGGGTGACTAAGGATTAGGGTTAGGGAGTGAAGAGACTTAGGGTTAGGGTAGGGGAGTAGGGATGAGTTACCTTTCAGAGCTCAGTGCTCCGGGGATCGATTGCTATGCCTCATCGAGGCAAAAGCAAATGATATCCCAGCCAGTTCGGAACTGGCTGGGAGCAGACAGCCCTATTCCTCTTATGTGCTGTGCTGTGTTGTGCTGTGTTTTTAGTAACGATTGTTTAATTTAATGCCCTGGATTACAGAGTATGCTGTTTGTTTCCCTCCCTTTTCATTTTTCTGTACCCTATTTATACATGTTTAACTCAAATACAATTACTAGTAAAAAAAATGATATAGATTTCAGTTAGCATGAAGCAGACCACTGCATATAAGTATGTAATAATATAATATTAGGTACCTTGGGCCAAATCAAGGCCCTGCATGCTTTACGTGCCTGCGGGGGTTCATAGTTATGCACGCCCTGCACTCCCCAATTTCATTTGTAAATCTGTAATATCTGTCCAGATAGCTACCGTAACTTTTTATGACTAGGGCTTCCCTGCACCTGACCCCTCATTTAATTGGCTATCCCCACCTGTATGGCAGGGATACGCAATGTTCAGAGACTAGGGACTAACGCAAATGACTTGCGTAAGTCCCCTGTCGTACCTAGGTCTGGATCTGGCCTATTGACATTGTCTTTTATAATGGAAGCTTTCATTTCCATAAAATCAATTAATGACTAAAAGGTTTATTCATCTCCCATTTATAGGTAAGAGTTCAGCACTGGATAGCAGCCATTGCCCTGCATAGAGTATTGTTAAACATTCTAGAAGAAGCTAAAATTTAGGCCTCAATTTGCATAGACTGTACTATCAGGTAATATTAGGTTGGCCAATTGAAATAGGTGTCGAAGTTTAGATACTGTAGAAAGTATTCAATATTTTCAATTGTCTCATCGATTAAATGACTCTTTCTGTACCAGTATTACTCACACAAATATATAGAAGTAAGAAACAACTATGGACCAGATCCAGAGTTCCATAAAAGTAGCATTTTCCAGTTTCTAGGATCGTGGAACATATCTGAATTTTATGACCGCCCATGTTCACATAGCACATTTCCAGTACAAATCTGGAAGTGTTTTCATCAGTGCGCTGGAAATGTGCTGTAAGGGTGTGCTACTTACACCATTCCGTCTGACCTTATATAAAGGGGCCCAAAAGTGACTATCAACCATATGCCCCAGACGAACGGCCTCCAGCATCTCGCATGAAGACATTTTAAAGACTACTGATGGCAACAGTCCTTCACTTTTATCACTAATTATAACTGCTACTGCTGATGTCTCTAATCCAGTTCATAGTAGGTGGGCACCATTCTACTCAGGTAGATAGGTTGGATAGGTAGGTAGGGGAGCCAATGAAAGGGAAACTCTGAACTATTACAACATTTTTCAGTAAATGACTGAAGAGAATACAGGAAAAGAAAAGAATGTGGAACAGGATCCAGCTTTACTTACAACACTCTACTTAACACGCAAAGTGTGTGGAGAGAAGGACGCATGCGCCCTCCAGATGTTACTCCTGTTTTATGCACGTATCGCCTATCATATAGAACTCGGGGTGGTTCTTCCTCTCCACCCAGAAAAAAGTATACAAGTTGGGCAGGGGAAAGATTTAAATTATACAGTAGAGGCAGGGTTTTACACATACACATGAATCAGTGGTTGTATGGACCGTTGATCCGCACATCACTATCTGTCCGCTCAACAAAGGGGAGTAACGGGGGATGCTAAAAATAGCTGGTGAGACACTATGGGAGCACTAGCTATGTGAGTGGATAGTCTATATGTACAACATTTCTATAATCCACAATAATATAAAAACATAATTTAAAATAAATACATATAAAGATATGTGATAAAAAGTCTTTAAGAAATTTAGGCTCTGTAATGATCTGCACTGTAAGACAGTTCCAGATGGTATTAATAAACTCTGTGGTAAAATCCCTTTCAGTCCTCTCCAATATATTCCTCAGAGAAACAATGGGGAAATATAAGAAAAAAGTTTAATACACACTTGAATAAAAAATGTAAACAGACAAATAAATAAAACACACAGATACAAGCCACATATAAGGTTCAGAGGAAAGGTGCTCCCTGCCTGAGGCCGTCCAAGGTAGGCTTAGCTGTAACGCTTGAATGGCAAGATCCCAGAACGTGAACGATGAGAGCTGCAGTGGAATCTTCAGTCCTCTGTCTATCACTGAAAGACAGTCTTTACCATTTGTATTTTTGGGAGTGACGGGTGAGTTCATTCCCCTCTTCTGTGCGGTCTTTTAGACTGGTCTGGATCACGTCCATGGTCAGGCCACAACTGAAATGCAAATCATTAGTAAGCAAAAGTATGGGTGTAGCCAAGCACTAAAAGGAATTGCAATTACATACCTGACAAATGCCTCTGCATTGAATGCTGATAAGGCTATTTCTATGAGAATTCCCTGAGCTGCAGTTCCCTTAGGCCTTATAATCCAGACCTACTCACCCCTCTACCATTCTATCAGTGGCTTGAAATTTTGATCTCTCCAAACTCCCGATCTGTACATAGGTACTAGAGACCCACCTGGGATTTCACGTACAAGGAAGTGGTGATAAAGATTCATCAGTTGTATCAGTTTATTATAGCTGTTTAAATAGACAGAAATGGATGCAACAGCAAACATAATATTCTGGAAGTGATATGCTGCTAAACACAGTCTACACAAATACAAAGAATTCATTTTGGGAATTTCAAATTATATAAAATGTACCTCAGGGAGAAAAAGTATTAAGCCATGCAATAATGTAGATAGATGCCCTAAAGACAAACACAATATAATCCACAAATAAACTGTCAAAATAAAAGACTGCTTCATGACACTAACTTGAAACAGATGTCTTCACTTAGCCCTATTGCATTATTGAGTAACTTTATACAGTATATACAAAAATAAATGGAAATTTTATAAAATTGACAAAAACAAATCAATAAAATGATAACAGCAGCTTAAGAGAAAAGTCCTGATCCAGATGGCTTATCAAAATTTTATTATAACGTGTTTACAGATTTATTACTTTGCTGTGGAATTCATTTCTTGGAAGTCTACAAGTAGCAATAATAGAATATTTGTAAACATAAATTACAATAACCTACAGAAGAAAAAAAAAAGACATGCTTATAATTACATTTCATTAAAAAAAAGATAATGAAATTGATGATATATTTTGAAAGGCTACTGAGATGTAGAAGCTTTATGGTGATTTCCAACATTTTTATAGAGCAACATTTCTTCTACATTTTACACACAAAAATTATAACAACAATATTATTGGTAGAAAAAAAAAGAAAAACTAAATCATATAATTATAATTAAAGTTATTTAATGAATTATAGATTCTCAGTTAAACTGTGCATCAATTATTTACTGTATTTCTGATTATAACCCAGAACAACAATCAGCTGTATTTTATTCTTCTGTGAAATTTGCCTGAGCCCTGACTATTCCTGAAATGCTACCTGCACAGGTCTTGATTTGGATGTTTGCTACCCTAATTAATTATTATTTAGAATTACCCAACCACAGTATATTATCCTTTTGATGTTAAATTATTGCCTAATATCTCCTAGCTTCAACTGTCAGCACCTCCAATTATTAGTAACTACAGTATTACTATGTGCACAAGACGTTGGTGAACCAAACACTGGTCCATATACGTTGTAAGAATTCCTTACCCCAAAAGCTCACACATCTGATTCTAACACATCAAACTGCTCTGATTAATCCAAGATTCCACTTGATCTTTGTGGAATAATGTGGGGACATTACTGTTGTCATTTATTATTGAGGTTCTGTAAAACTATGATATGAGAGCTATGGCTTAAAATGATGGACCAATCAAAATTGAGGATTCCATTCCTCTAACACATTGTATCATTCTTCTTACATGTACATTATACAAAAGGGAAAGATTCCAAAGGAAATAAACAAGTTGTCCACATATACAAATAAGATGGATATCAGAGAAATAAAATTGTAACTAGGGTAATCATAAATTCTTCTTCTGATGTACTACAATATACTCAGTTTAATTGAGTATATGTGTTAGAGGAATGGAATCCTCAATTTTGAGGACTGTATAAATAAACCTCTCCTTTGAAGTGCTCCCCATGTGCCTTGAAAAAGAATCTTCAGGATTTGAAATGCGTCGGCAGCGGTGAGCACTCAGATGGAGATCCGATTTCTGTGACATCAGCATTCACCGCTCTGTAAGTGTGTTCCCGGGCTAGTCATCTACAGTGCGGTGCTCAATGATATGCATGCTGTATTCCTCTTTTAGCTTTAATTTTTGGATTTATTGTCTACTTGCCATATTTAATAAATATATCTCTTTTCACATATTTTGCAATTCTTTCATTGTGGGATTGAGCATTGTACTGTGCTTTGCATAAGGGGAACCTCCTTCCCAATTTACTACAAGGGCTTTGCATTGCGTCCTTCACAGACACCTTTGAAGATCCGGCCCCAACTATTTCAAATAATCAGTGCCCATTTGGTACTTAGTTTCATCATTAAATCAGCGGCATCACCTGGAAAACCACCGCTTCCCACACACTAACCACTGAGACTGTAAGTGACTTTGTATCTTTGTTTAAACACAAACAATTATATGCACGGACAGTGCATGCCAAACCCCCTCACCAGGGGCATTTCTAGATATGAAGGGGCCCGTGTGCAGACCCCCCAGATGGGCTGCTGGTGGGGATCGTCACCGTGTGGGGTTGGAAGGGTGCAGGGTCAGTGCCACGGGTGGCCCCCTTGTCTGCAGGGGCCCGTGTGCAATGCACACTCTGCACCCATGGTAGATACGCCACTGCCCCTCACACCCATGACACTTCCCTCTCTTGGCCGTGCTGTCGGTGACTTCCGCCTCCATAGACCACTTGTAACTTTCTGTGAGCAGTTGCGTGTATATATGTCCTCCGTACGTGCGATTCATGTTAGTTGCGCCCACATACCTTCATTTAAATGCCTTCCTCCGCGCTTTTTTATAAAAATTTTCATGTGTGAATTTTTGTGTCACATATCCCTACGTATATATCCAAGTGCAATTCACAAGTCCGTTCATGAGGCACTTACTCGTGTATAGTCTACATTAACTAGGTAAAATAAGTTATTACGCATGCGCAGTTGAAATGTACCTAAAAATACGCACGGAACTGGCCGTAAAAACGGTTCTCTGAATACGGTCCAGTGTCTCTATCGGAGGACTAAGACTTTGCTTTTTGACTTATTCTAAGAAGAACGGTCCCAAAAACATTGACAGCTATTACATAGTGGTGGCTAGTGTTTTAAAGTGGTTTATTATAGAACCTTCATCTAGTTGACTTTTATCTGAGCGTCCGAAGAGACATATGTTATTTTTTGAAGGATTGAATAGAATCGCGGTGTGACTACTTTATCCATTTACTTTGAATAAACTGCTGTTTTTGTGGAACAGTCGCTGTACATTGATGAACTTTAGAAAAACCCTCTCTTTTTTGCAAATCTCCAACTGTACATTCATCTTATGTATCTATATGAGATCATTTGCACCTGCACTTTAATAATTGTTAATATTGTTTTTAAGGATTTACTGACTTTAATCAGCTATTTATCTACATATATGAATTTTTCTATTTATTTGAAGCACTTTGTATAAATAGGTTTGGCTTTATTTACTGGTGTCTACACCTACCCACCACCACATTTCTAGCACTTTACTATCACTTTAGCAGTTTTTACCTCCCCTTACATTCATTTTAGGTTCCAGATATATATGTTATTGACATCTTAAGAGGGTGTTTTTGGAGTTGGTTTTAAGTTTGCTTTTCAACCGCCCAATACACCTTTTAGTGTATCATGAAGGCTTGGAGAAAAAATACCCAAGGTAAAATGCCAAAACAGGAGAGCTGCATTGATTCTACTAATCTAAGTTGAAAGTGTACTTGAGTCATAATATCAAATAAAATACATGAATAATGAATAAATGAATACAATTATAAAAAGCCGCAATATATAACTGTAAGACTGTAAAATCAAAGGGCCTGATCCAGACCTACAGGCACCTTACGGCCGTCATCATAGCGGGGAGTGCACGCCCCATGCATTCCCCGCTGGCGGGCGGAAATCTGGACACTTACATGTCCAGATTCCTACCCTTACGGCCGCATTGCTGATCATTATGGGGCTTCCTCCTCCCCGTTCCCTAATCTGCATGCCTATCTCCACCTTGACGCCGGAGATACGGCATGCGTAAAAGGGGGAAAAGCTCCCTTTTCGTAACAGCTGGCCTTTACGCCACCTTATGAAGGTTGTGCGCATGCGCACAACCTTCATAACAGGGAAATTACGGCTGAGCCAGCCATAATTCCCTGTGCGGCCGTAGCTCTGGATACAGCCCAAAGGCCCATACTGGAGCCAAAACAATGTAAAAAAAAATAGAAACAGAGAAAATAGCGCTGTGACTTATGGAAATACTAAAGAAGAAATATAAAATTTATTATTTAAGAAATAACAAACAACTTCACATAAAATAGCTGCATCGGTGATTCACTGATGGACACATTAGAAAAATATCCCACACTTATTGTAAAATACAAGACTGTGTATATGGCATGACATGCAACAGTAACTAATGATACCCAAATGCTTTGTTAAATTGTGTTTTTTTGATACGTATTACTTAGCAACTCTGTAGTTTTAGGATGATTGGCAGCAGGGAGTATAAACATGAGACGCGCTCTCTGACGCTTCAGCCTTGAGACAGCCACAGGTGAAACACGCGTCGGCTGATCCACGTGTTGCTGCACGGATTCCTGTCGCGGGCCACCTCCAAGCCGCTCCCGTCCTCACTGCCCCTCTGATACGGGTAAGACCGTTACCAATACTTTATTCATAGGGCTAGTCAGGGCTCCGTTAGGAGTGAAGCGCCGCCGTGAGGCGGTTTTTTTTGTTTTTATTTTTTGTTTTTGTGCCTCAGGGATAGATTGGTTGGCAACGTACTGTTATTTGTTACTCACGTTACTCCCTGTTCACTACACATGCTTTGAGGCTTGGCGATGTCCCGCGACTTGGCACTCCGGTGCACCCGTGGACCTATCAGTGTATTATAGTCATCATAGACGTGCAATTCACTATTGCCACATTATATGTATATTTTTTCCAATATGTTAACCAATTTATAGGTTTGATATACGCTATTATTGCTACAATATTCGCTTGGCTCTTGTTTATTAGTTTTTACTCTTTCACTTTTTTAGTGTTATTATTAAAAGTTAATTTTTAAATTGGTGGTGTGCACTTAGAACTATGGCACTTTTTTTGGGGACCTGACTTGGTACTCATTTTTGTTTTCAAAATTCAAGACTGTGCATAAAATGTAGCAAGCTTCAATTAAGGCAGTTCATTCCTTAAACCACATAGTGCATACAGAGCTACAATGTTGCACAGGCAGCCTCCAGATGGAATGAGGGAGATGATGTTAGCACTGTGATTCAGATGACAATAAACCAGTTAGCAACTTTGGAGCAACAGTGTAGCAAAGATAGGGCTCTATTTACAGAGTTCATTTTGGAGTGATAGGGGCAGTTTTCAATAGAAAACTGCCCTTATCGCTTCAAAATGTCCTTTCTCATATTTAAAAACCCTGCATCGCCAGTGGAAACTTTCGTTTCCATGACGATGCAGGACTCCTTCATCTGCCATCACGAGCCCGTTCATGTGAACGGGCTCCCCCTGCACCGCATATTTACACAGCGGTGAAGGGGTGGTTCCAGGCTCGCTGCGATGATAAGCGAGCCTGGATCACTATCACTCCCCAGATTTTTGCGGTGTCTGTAAATAGAGCCCATAGTCTCCAGATGTAGCACGGTATATGATGGATAACACAGGGATCAAATGGCAATAGATCAAACAGTGTCTAGTGCAATTTAAGTTCATTTGTTTATAAGATTTAATAATGTGTGTTATTTAAACCAAATGTAAACAGGTACGGAGGGTTCTGTTGCTACTTAGGACTAGGGGAGGGAGGTGGGGGGCAGGTTCACAGAAACCTGGTTTATGCTGTCTGTATGCCCGCTAGTACTAATCTAGGGCTGCATTCACAGATCCGTTTTTGCGCGGAGTTCTGTTCGTATTTTTAGGAGGGGCGTGTTTGAAATCTGTAAGCACAAAGTTACATTAAAGTGGGTGGGGGGAGGCATTTAAATGACCATTTGAGGGCGCGGTTAGCTACATACGTACGTACGTAAGTAATATACGCACGTAAATGCAAACGTAAAGATAAGGGTGCTGTATGGTGGCGGAAATCTATGAAAACCTTTCCGTGTGAGGGGAGTGTCATGGGTGTTGGCTTGCATATAATTGCGTACCTTTAACTAACGTATCTGTGAATTTGGCCCCTATTTCATAATATAATAGCACTAATGACAAGTACTGAACACATAAATGCATGATTTACAAAAGTCTTGTTATTTAAGCAAATATATCAATCAATCAACCAATACCGAATTATGCAGAAATCAGATGTTTTTTGTACTAGTCAGGTTAAGTAATTTATGAAGCACCAAAATCCACAATTTGCTCAAGTTTAGCTAGATGTGGTCATAAGGTAATGGAAGAAGTTTACAAGGGGCAGAAGTCTACATGTGCCAGTGGAGGAGTTGGTTATTTGAGTGCCTGCTTCACAGAGCACTGAGGAATAGGATGATTAGATTCATTGTCCAATAGGACACAGTACTCTGCATGACCTGCACTGTAACTCTAGAAGAAAACTTTTTCATTAGTTCAGGGTCTGCTGCCGAACAATGCAATAGAAAGTCTCATACATAAAAAAGTGACAACTGTAATATAAACTTTGCTCTGAGGCTAAGCCAAGCAGAAACGTAAGAGAAACACTGAGAAAAGAGATGACAAAATGTATTAAAATGCATTATTCTTCAGCAGTTGGACTTTGCTGTGGCATGGAACATTTTGCATAGTACACTAAGACATTTCAGCTGTCCCATTTAATATAAAAAAAATTTCTAGTCTGTAGAAAAATCTACTTCAGCTCCCCACACACACCCCTTGTTATTGCCCTGCAAGTGGCTGCATCTTCTTGTAATGTGTCCCCTGTGAGCTGACATACTGTATCAAGCCTGCTGTCACGACCCTGACCTCACCTGGGGCTTGTGTGTCTTATCTGGGACACAAGGGGTTAATCACAACAGCCTCCTGGTTTGTTCTACAATGACTAATGCCCCTTATCCACCCCAAATATGACTTATTACTAATGAACTGCCACCATCAAGACTATTCAAAGGGGGTCTTAGGTTCTCTTTTACACAAATCTATCACAATTATGCTTTATCAGAATTATCATCAAGTTAGTATGATCCCTGCTGTTACCATTAAGTAGCGTTTAATAACCAAGCTGGTCTGACACGTGATTCCATAACAACACAGAGACATGAACTTATTAATAATTAAGAATAATAAAATAGATCTTCACTGCCTGGGATTAGCAGAATACTTACAGGGAACACTTCCTTCCTTAAAAGATCCCCAAAAGTGAACAAAGTTATGTAACACTTTAAAAGACAAAAACTGCTCCTCTGCAACAGCCCCCACCTTTTCCTCAGAGATCTCCCCCTCCTCACCCCCAATATCCTGGTCCATTTGCGACAAGAGCATAAACTCGTTCTGCTCCACTAAAAACAGATCCTAGCTGAAAAAAGGTCATTCCATATTCTCATATTAATTTATACACAAGATATTTGACTTATCATGACACCTGCTAAGGCAGGCAGGAAGGGAGGATAATAAGAATGGTGTGGAGAGCTGCAGAATAGCTTATAGCTAACAAGGTACTAATTATTGAACCAGACTTGTGATTTCACTTTTCTAATGTTATTCCAGCCTTCTAATTCCTCTGCACATTTAAGCGGTCTCAAATATTTAATTCGTTTTAGGGTCATAAAATATACTTTTATACCAGAGTTTCAAATTCCTAAAGTTCGGGCATGTCTCTTGTTAACCCAGGAAACCCAAATCAAATAATCGATTTCTCCCAGAGGGAAGAAATAGAAAGTCACCAACCCTGTTTTTTTTTAGAGAATTAAGTTTCAAATGGCGCTATATATATCGGTCCCAATCAATAGAATTCGAATGGTCAGCTGCTATTTTAAAGGGAACCACCCTTCATACCAAAAAAGCAAGACCTGCTACTATTATAACTACTACTACTACTACAACTACTACTACTACCACTACTACAACTACTAATACTACTACAACTATTACAACTACTACTACAACTACTACTACTACAACTACTACTACTACAATGACGACGATGATGAAGAAGAAGAAGACTTAGCAATTATAATTCTACTAATAATTTTGTATTAATTTTAATAGAGCATTTGCATATACAAATTGGAACCAACATTCTGGGTAGTGAGAGTACTTGAGAGCCCCAATATTCGTGTCACCATTAATCATGTCTATCTATGCATGACATATATATGAGGGTAACAAGAGCACCCCCTCTCTTGTTGGCTCATTTGCATATTCATAGTGTTCTAATCTAGGGCCAAATTTACAATGTTTTCTGTACTGTTTGTTGCCTAATCCAGTTGATGATAGTAATAAATTATTATTATCTGTGCTCCTTTATGAAGGCCAGTTTGAATTCAGTACAAAATACGATTTCAAATGTGTGTGAAAGCTATAAAACTGTTATCTTCATTTCTCTAACATATGTGGAGCAGCTATTGTTTTTGTTTTAGATTACAAGATTGGCCTATGGTGCGAAATATCCTGCTTTCAAAACACAGATATTATTTCTTATTGTAGACAAAACTAAACAAGAAGCAATATCACTCTATTTTACCTGATATAAACTTAGAAAAACACTGACCTGAATTTTAAGTACTCTTTGCTGGTTTGAATGTGTAAATTTAGTTTCAGATAAAGTTACATTACCAGGGCCGAATTTAGGGTTCTGCCTTAGGTACCACATAATTTGCCTTCCCCTTCATTTCCTCAGTGATATTACAATGTAATTTAATATGTTTTTATGCCCCCAAAATATTTGTCATATCTATAGAGAACTGTTTTGGTGCTGGGGGTAATTGCAGAAAAAAAGGAGAATAAAATGTCGTATTTGTTCTCAAATTATCCCCCCTATGAACATCTGCATACTCTCCCTATAATAAAATGTTTAATTCTCTCTAATTGCATTAAAATGATCTCTCATAAAAGGACTTTAAATCATACAAAGCCCTATTATGAGGAAAATGTAGAAGCCTATTGTGGCTAGATCGCTTAGAAATAATTACTGTATTTATTGTATAAATGTATTTCTATTAGTGGCACAGTATGTCGCTGTTTATCTTTGCCACTGTACTGATTTCTGTATTGGGACTGTATTGACGTCTATGGCAGTATGCTATGTTAGAGAAAATGTGCTTTTAGCTCCTAAAGCAAGCCTTTCATCATAGAGAGGCGCACACATCTTGTTAGCCTGATTGCACAGTAGGGGCTCATTAGCCTTTCATCCTGGTGTGATGGTGGAAATAGCTAAATTGGGAAATAACAGATTGGTGCAAATGTTGTTTAATTTAAATTGTGTTTAATTCAATTTTTGAGCATATTACATCCTGATGCTAAACATTGAAGTAAGAACCCAGACTTTGTGGTGGCAGCTACGGATTAAAGACCGTTTACCCCCTGCAACCATGTGTGTAAGAAACAGTATATAAAAAGTTGTATTTTCTATTTCAAGACATATTACAGCTTTAATCCTGGATGATCACAGCTTTGAGAGTAAGTAAAACATAACTACTTGAAGATTCTGTCTGATGCTTATTACTTGCTCTATTTTGTGGCCCAAAAATGAGAACTAAATTATAATCTTTTCCCCGGCTGTCCTGAGTTGAACCCAGCTTTCTATTACCTTTGTCAGCCCTGATCCATAGCTCGCAATTAAGAGGAAAATCAGCCATACACCCACAAGGGGCATGCAGCTGTTATATCAGTGGATATTCAGAGGTATGCAGTTCTAGGTGCTAAAGAAGGAGCCTAGTTGTTGCAGCAAGTATTTCCTACAGTGCAATAGGAGGAGCCAGTAACAATCACTTACTGGCTGTAAGAAGTAACCCCATATGCTCAAAGTGTAGGCAACTAGTACAACCTAACAAGACAATAAGATCTTGTGACAGCTGGTAGCCAGCAGTGAGATTCATGTCCTGTGACACCTGTTCTGGGGAAACTTTTGAGCACAATTAAAGAGATTAAATTAAAACAAAAGAGCTTTGTTATGGGGCATATATTCTATAAAGCTCTTTAAACCCCTCTCATATTCTGTCCTATCTTATTCTCCACTATCATCTTCATAATGTTATTAGTCGTGATGGTGGGCCAGACAATGACTGTGCTTGCAGTTAATCTGCACTAATTTAACAAAACACTAAGAAAAAATGACAAAAAATGAGTGCTTATAATGTACCTCACCTACCCAGTGGGATATCTGTCATTGCGTTGTAAGTCCCCACTACGAAGGCTTGCATTTGAATTATGGACAGCCGATAGCTGTTTTTCGGCTGTCCCTATTTAGAATGCGAGCTCTTGCAGATTCGCATACTCACCCATTCACTTTCAGAAGCACCGCCGCCGGGAACTTAGGGTTAGGCTGTGGGGAGGGGGAAACTTAGGGTTAGGCTTCAAGAGGGACTTAGGGTTAGGCTGCATGGGGGGGACTTAAAGTTAGGCTGCGGGGGGGACTTAGGGTTAGGCTACAGGGGGGGGGGCTTAGGGTTTGGGTTAGGGAGCGGGTTTGGGGAAACCGTTCGGAGCACCTTGTTCGGTGCTTCAGGGATTGATTGCTATGCCTCATCAAGGGGACCTATGCTCCTGTCACTGTTACCACCATTAGGTGCAAAGGTAGTGACATTTTGGCCCCATAGCAAAGGGTTGAAAGATGTCTTGTGGGGGAGATTAGATGGGTGAACACAGTGTGGCTGTCTGCAGCTGACCGCTTCACGCATGCTGACAGCTTAGCAAACTTCTCCACCGGCAAAGGACATCACTAAGCTGTTAGCTGTAGGCAACTGCGTTATAAACAGTGCTCAGCACTCATATAACTCGAGTAACAATGGGAAAAGATCGCACCAGCTCAGTAATCAAATATATTATTATAACCAGGAAATATATGGGTGCTACCAAAGGTAAATAATTTAGCAAACAAAGACAGAGACTAGGTACCTAGCAATGGTACCTTAATGTAACCTTGTACGGTGCACACCTAATTATACAAGTAGAAGCAGCTACTGAATTATAAAATCATTTTTTTATGAAACATTTTAAAAATAGTTACAAAACTTGAAATGGCAAAACAATAGCTCCCGGTAAGTTTAATTACTTGTATTCCTGTTATAGTAAAACATCATGAGTGTACAGTCATCAAAATCAAGTTACAGCATAGATTGATATATTCTAATTACATACATAAGACTCCAAAAGTTACCAAGATTTACCCACTGCCACAGCCACTGCTAACTATAGATACGTCACACGGAGGCTGACCCTGCTGGAACAACTAGTGGTCTCACGACCAACGCTTCACACATACGTCTTACCATCATATTTTAGATTGCAGTCACACATAAGACAGTAAACTACAAAATTGTTTCATCAGTAAGGTTTTTCCAAAACTTGAACTGCAGTAGTTTTCACCATATAAGGACATCCATTACAATTCCCATATGGGAAAGAGCCCACATATTTATCTTTCCTAATAGATTAAGGATTGCAAAAACTTTTTACCAATGTGTCTTGAAGGTTGGTAGATCTCCGCCAGCAACAGGATATTGATTGAAAAATGGCATTAAGATGGGGCTCAGTTTTTAAAATAGATATATGGTGTTTCATTATATTTTGAATTTGATGAGCCTGGCTGCAGTAATCTGTGATAAACTTGATTTTTGGTGTTTTTGTGTTATTACCTGCTTTGGATAAATTAATTTATCACGATTGGTCTTAAGGGCATGATGAAATCCTCGCCTATGAATTGTTTTAGGTCTAGGGTTCAAATCTTAGATTAGAACAAACTAATATTAATTTTCAGTTAGTTTTTAAAAAAAATCCTTCTATATCTATCTTGATATGAGTTAGTGCAGTTGGTTATATAATGACTTCTCTCATAATATGGATTTCTTTTTGGAAGCTGATATCTGGGAGTATGTCTTACCTTTGAAACTCTCCCTCCATTACGATATGTGAAAGTATGAAAAATGTACAATAAGTTCAATATCTTATGTATCTTGAACTTGTTCTTAGTTTCTTTTCAACAACTGATAGTAAAACAGCTTTTATTTTGTGTATTGTTACAAACCTTTTTTATTAACTGTATCCATTTAGTTTACAGGTGTACATGTAAAAAAAAAACTGTGATTGGCTCATCAGGGTATTTAAACAATCCACCTGGGATACGCACACACTGCGCCTTTGACAAAGCCCAAGGGAGGGCAAAACGCGCGTCAGTCATTGTGTGACCGTTGGCAAATCTATGGAGATACTGCACAATAAGGGCCTGGTGCCCGTTGGTAATACGCTGGGTGTACACGCAAGATTATCTAAAAAGATCCAGGATCGGGCATCCGTAGATTCAGCATAGTAACGCTGGAGGGGGTGTCCCCCAGCGTTACTACGCGGAAGTTATGGCAGGTAGGCGGGGGAGGGAGGGTAATGAGGCTGAGACTGTTAATACGTCCCAGCGTATTAACAGTCGCTTACGTTGGCTGAAGTTAGGGTAGCCTTCAGCCAGCGTAAGCAACTGTTTATACGCTGGGACAAGGGGGAGTGTCGGGGGAGGGAAACGATGGTACGCTGAATGGTAAACCGCTCAGCCTTCAGTCTGGATACGGCCCTATGTGTGAAGCATTGGTGGTGAGACCACTAGTTGTTCCAGCAGAGTCAACCTCTGTGTGACGTATATAGTTAGCAGTGGCTGTGGCAGTGGGTAAATCTTGGTAACTTTTGGAGTCTTATGTATGTAATTAGAATATATCAATCTATGCTGTAACTTGATTTGGATGACTGTACACTCATGATGTTTTACTATAACAGGCATACAAGTAACTAAACTTACCGGGAGCTATTGTTTTGCCATTTCAAGTTTTGTAACTATTTTTAAAATGTTTCATTACAAATTAATCTTATAATTCAATAGCTGCTTCTACTTGTATAATTAGGTGTGCAACGTATAAGGTTAATTAAGGTACCATTGCTAGGTACCTAGGGCCAGATCCAGAACAACGCTGGTGAGCGAATTTACGCGTGGCGGAGACGTAAATTCACGTTTTTTAAGTACTGCGCATGCGCACCATAGAAGATACTCTCTGTAATGTAGCGTAAATGTGAACGTATGGGCCATTCACGTATGTGTCACGTAAATACTTATGCGTGGGCGTGCTAATTTTATGTGAGTCAAAAATACGTCTGAAATACGTTATATAGGTTGGGGTTTGTATTTAAAGTGTACAGTATGGGCGTGCTTAGCTGCGTAAATACGTGTTGCCCATATGTACATGAGCGGATCACATCGGTTACGTTGCCAAAAGTTAAGGTATGGTTTGGAAAGCGTATCTTGGTCAAAATACGTACATTCAAGGGGTGTGACAAGGGGAGTGTATAGAAGGTCCGCACGCGTAAATACGCTACGCCAGGAAACGTATTGCAAATGTAGTTCTGGATCTACCCCCTAGTCTCTATCTTTGTTTTCTCGTATATTGAGTGCTGAGCTCTGTCTAGCCTTCCAGGAACTGACAGTTTAGCGCTGTTGCTCCTATAGTTTTTTTCTATAGGTGCAGGGAGGGTGGGTCCCCAAGGTACCACTTTCCTCTATAAAAAGACATTTAAACATTTAAGTTTTTAGTCATTAGTGTTCTGAATATTATGCTAGTAACCTACTTGTTACAAGTTTATCTGGTCCTACTGTATATGTATTCTAATGACTGGATTGTGGGTTTTGCTATATGAAATGTTACATTTATTATTTATTATCTAGCACCAGTATTTCTCTATTTTAAATGCCTGCAATTCACTTATTATTTTTAAAAAAAGCTCCCATGTCTAACTTATTCTCTGCTTTACAAACCCAATAAACCCAGTTATCTCTAAATAGAAAATAGTTATTCTGAAGAAAGGAATGTTTATCACCTGATACTGATATATACTTTTGCCATTTAAAAAGCACTTTGCTTACTGTCTAAAACAACAATAAAGATAGTGTTGATTTTGCTTTTCCTGCAATCACATTGCAATTCCTATCTGATTGCCGATTAATGCAAAATTTAGCAGGTGCTAAAGAGGAACATTTCCATTCAGTTGCAAATATTTTGTACTTTCTGCATAAAATTATAGCCGTTTGATGTGTCTTTTGGTTTTTTTCAAATGTAGTTTACATTTGAAGTAAAGCTATTTCCATTCTGAATATCAGAAAATAGGTTTTTCCATATAATAGCCATGGGTTGTATCCAGACCTCTGCACGTGTTCTGTACGTATGAAGGTCTGGAAGTCCACTTAGAAAAGAAACGTTTGTGTGGGTTGGTGGCGAGAACGGCTTTTTTCCGAAAGGGTTGTTTCTTACCATGGAAACAAGAAAAGAGAATAAAATCAGCGCTACTAAGTTTATACTCAGATGAGAAATTAACTAGCCGCCAGCAGCTACTTTGAGGGGACCAACCCTCATACAAAATACAATAAAAAAGGAAAAAAAGAGCGCTTGGAGGCAGTTAAAAAATTATTAAATTTTGATATTTATTTGCACAATCACTTAACAATAAACAATATTGCTAATATTATCACAATTGTAAAAACATATATAGCTAATCACAAAATAAAAAGAAACCCTGTTAATTCTGCATATGTTGCTAAGAATACACTGAATAGTTATCATAAAGACGTGCAATGGTGATTTAGAATTAATGGTTCCTCTATTGCAAAAGGTTGCAAAAGTGCAATTGTATTCCTAAAGATGTCTTTAGATAAAAGATTCTACTGACGGTGGGTAGATTGAAATGGTTAACACAGTCAAAAGTGCATAGGCACAATATAGGTAGACTCACTGTTGATTTTTAAGACCATAGATAGTTGGTAGGTATCAGAGACTCCGTAGGACACACCAGCCAAGAGTAAAATTCTGACGGCTGTAAGTAGGAGGAAGAAGTACCTCGCTCGTCAGCGAATATGGAATTTCATTCTATATGCATGGAGATCCACAAACAAACATTTAGTGCAGGCATGTACTGTAATAATGTTAAGGGACAGTGTGATTAAACGAGGTTTGGTGGTATGCCTCTTAACATTATGAGCTCTGGCTCCTGTTCGTGATTTTTAGAAGTATGTACCATATGTAAAAAAAAATTAATTATGTTAATGTTTAAAAATCTACTGATTGCAGCTTGTGATTGGTCTTCCCACTCATACCCCTAGTCCTAGGTTCTGGTTTAGTGTGTAAGAGAAATAGAATAGTCCAGGCAAGAACAATTGCCTAAAAAATCTCCAAAAAGTTGATGTTAACATGGAATATTTTCAGAGGTGGCAATGCAGCTGCTCTCCAATATCTGCTGGAACTTTGCTGCCATTTCACTTTGACAAAACAAGCTAGTGATTTATAGAATAAAAAGTGGAAATCCACTGTATTGCTGCATAATAAGAGAATTTTATATTCTTCAGAGCTATATGTAATTAAATAGAGTCTTTTTAGGTGAGCATGGTAAAGAGATTAGAGACTGAAATTAATTATTAACAAGTAATAAGGGAATATAAGAAATTGAAACTTTCTTTTGGCAAACAGGAGAAGCTTCTGGGCACTATCATTCATTCTTCCGTTATATTATATGTCCATTACATATTTTAACTTCATCCAAATAAACTGTAAGAAGCATAAGTTTAATTAAAGGTAAAAACCAGCTCCAGATTATATAGTCTTGCCTGTAGATACATCTGTAAATCACAATTAATATGTATAGACATTTTTACTTTATTCACTTTTAATTTTGTGCAATAGTTTTCTATTTAACTTTCATGGCAAATTCTCGCTCAAATTAAGACCATTTTCTCTTTGTTGTG
The DNA here is from genome assembly GCA_011038615.1 of Limnodynastes dumerilii. NCBI lineage: Eukaryota > Metazoa > Chordata > Amphibia > Anura > Limnodynastidae > Limnodynastes > Limnodynastes dumerilii. The sequence goes on along the minus strand of WWET01003236.1, from coordinate 9,678 downwards.
TTTCTTATTTGTTGTTTGTTCTTTTATGGAGGGGGAACTTGGAGATTGACGTGATATAATCATGTTATGTACATATTGGGGAAAATTTAAGGGGCAGAGGTTTAGCAACAACAGTGGTATAATTGAGTAGTGATATGCATTAATGTAAATCAAATGAGAACCAATGCTTTGCAAGAAGTCCACCATACACTGTGGTTCTGAATGTCTCCTTATAAACTTTCTGCCTAAAAAAAAATCACTTGTAATTGATTATTTGTATAATACTGCTGTTACCCCAAACCTAATTTATTTTATTTTATTATAAATTAAACAATAATGAAAGAACTAAAATTTAATGACTCACATCTCTGAGTCTCATAAGCCCCAAGGTCCATTTGATAAGACAACAAAAAAGAGCATTAAGCTGTTCTACGCCTCACAGCTGTGTTTTTAACTTGCAAAAAAGCATATTTATGTAAAAACTCAGGGCTAAACTTGAAACCAGTAAAAACAGATAATATATGGTACTATCCTCAGTTTAGTATGTAATAAGATTGAAAAGTTGATAAATGGATATCTCCATGTAGAGAGACCATAAAGTACTTAATGAAAATAGGTGATGTGAGATAAAAGATGAAAAAAAGACACAGAGAAAGATCTGGTTAATGACACAGTATAATTGAATGAAGTCTACCATTTAATGTAAAAAGTACCTGATGAACAATATGTTCTGTTCATTACCTTCCATGGTTGTATACCAACTCTCTCAATAGAATTTCATATATATATATATATATATATATGTCCAAAGAAATAAACGGCACTCAAAGAGACTTTGTAATGATGAAAAAAATATATACTTAATTTATTTGTGCTCCATAGAAATCCAACGTTTCAGTTACATTACAGTAACTTTCATCAGGGAGTGAAGGCAAACAATTTACACCCACCACACAGTGCCTGTATTTATAGAAATAAAAAGAGGCATACTCACCACCTTTCTCCCTAGCTCCACGCGTCCTGCAACCCGGAAGACGCCAGCCCCCCCACAGAGTGCCGTTGCCCTGGTAACGGGGGCGTGTGCGCCTGTCAGCGGGTACGGGCTGCGGGGCCGAGAGGAGGCGTGCCATATGCCCCTGTCTAAAACCAAAAGTAAACAGTACAGCATGTCGTCCGCATCTGGATGCTAGATCAACTTGTAATAAACGTGCTAATGCCATCTAAAGTACAGAGGGACGGAGCCCTTCCAGAAATAGAAAAGATTACATCATTGTATGTCCCACTTGGTATTACTCAAATATCTGTCACTCCATCAGGAGAAGGCACTGTACATCATCCTGCTAACGTACCACAGTCGCGGTCATTGTTTGCAGAAGCAAACTGAAAGACAAGTCTTGACCTGCAATAAACAACCGCTGATACTCCATATTAGTGCAAAATATTACTACATTCAGCGCTGCTACGGACGGCACTAATTGTGCATCAATCAAAGCGCCTGTTCGCAGCTTCACCACAATAGCCTCATCCTGAGCATATCTGGCATTATATCAAAGTTGTACATACATTACATAGGCAGCAGGGGGTAGTTAGGCCAGCGGGAGGGCATATAGTTATAACACAATAGAGAGATTACGTAGATAGCTGGGACTGGTCCTACTTCTTATAGGGGACACCCTTATAATGTATATCACCACTATATGGTAGAATAGACTGGTGATACATGGTACATCATAATATCATATCTGGGTCAAACACAGAACCGTGTTCACACTCCCATATCCAGCCTTACACCAGCAGGATCTTGCATAAACATACAGACAGTCCAGATCCCATCTTCCAAGCTTTTAATCCTTGGGGGAAGTCTTTGAAAAATAAAAAACACTATTGGAGCGATGCAACTCATGGCCTGCACCGCAGGACATCTCGGCGCTAATGACAGTTCTGCTGTCACTGGGGTGTATTTATACCCTTGGGCAGCCTGTGAGATCCTGTTTCCATGGTGAAAAATAACGTTATTTGTCACTATGGAAACGGGATCTCACAGGCTGCCCAAGGGTATAAATACACCCAGGTGACAGCAGAGCTGTCATTAGCGCCGGGTTGTCCTGCGGTGCAGGACATGAGTTGCGTTGCTCCAATAGGGGTTTTTATTTTTCAAAGACTTCCCCCAAGGATTAAAAGCTTGGAAGATGGGATCATAATCAAGATGGTAAATACTGGTGTTTATTAATTATTGTAATGTCATTATTTTATTTATTTCATTCATAATAAGATAATTTATGAAATGACAATTTTTGGGGGTAATTGTTAGGGTTAATGATGAATGTATACTATGTATTATCGGCAGTTTTTGGTGACAGTTTTGGGGGAATTGTTGGGGTTAATGATGAATGTTTGCTATGTATTATCGGCAGTATTTGGTGACAGTTTTGGGGAAATTTTTAGAGTTATTGATGAATGTGTACTATTTATTTTCGGCAGTATTTGGTGACAGTTTTTGGGGAATTGTTGGGGTGAATGATGAATGTGTACTATTTATTTTTGTCAGTATTTGGTGACAGCTTTGGGGGAATTGTTAAGGTTATTGATGAATGTGTGCTATTTATTTTCGGTAGTATTTGGTGACAGTTTTGGGGAAATTGTTAGGGTTATTGATGAATATGTACTATTTATTTTTGGCAGTATTTGGTGACAGTTTTGGGGGAATTGATGGGGTTATTAATGAATGTGTACTATTTATTTTTGCCAGTATTTGGTGACAGTTTTGGGGGAATTGTTATGGTAATTGATGAATGTGTACTATTTATTTTCAGCAGTATTTGGTGACAGTTTGGGGGGAATTGTTAGGGTTAATGATAAATGTGTGCTATGTATTATCGGCAGTTTTGTCGGGCAATTAATGAATGCTGTGTAATATAAGGTGTATTTTAAACAGTTAGAAAATTGTTGGGCTATTGATGAATGTGTGCTGAGTAATATCGGGTTTATTTTGTGACAGTCAGTGAAGTCGGATGTTGCATTGCAGTATTTGCCGGGATTTTTACTGGCCGGGATTGTCAGTGTGGGTCATTTTTACGTGCCGGGATTGTCAGTGTAGGTCATTTTTACGTGCCGGGATTTTTGATGGCCGGGATTGTCAGTGTAGGTCATGTAGGTATTTTAAATTGTCGGGAATTTTTGTCGCCAGGATTTTGAACGTGCCAGGAAAATGAGTGTAGGGACACTGGTGGAGGTATTTTTAGCGCCGGGAATTTAACCGCCGGGAATATGACTATCACCCGTGGCAGACAGGTGCATTCTATATTTAAATAGCCCACAGCATTTTTCCAGGGCCAATTATAAAACTTCACATATATAACAATTTAAAACCTTATAGATAATAGAAAAATGTAACAACGATGTTAAGTAATTATGACCCTGGTACATTTACAATCAATATAAATTACAATCGCACAGGTTTGACAATAGTAGTTAAAAATTGTTGATAATAAAAATTCACAACAACAAACTTTTAAAAAGTATATATAGTAACAAATTTTAAAAAGAATAAATAATAATGCCGGACATCTGAAAACGTCCTGACAACAAATATACATTTTTTTATAACAATTATATAAAATTGTGCAGCATCATTCGGTACCATGCTGTTAGAGTTACAGGTTGTTAATAAGACCCCTGCAAGAGCAAGATGTTATTTACGGTGTCTCATGAGCATAAACACCCCTAGTGATCAATACACAGTGGTGCCCATAAAACAACCATTGGGCACCCTATTGGGACTTAACACAATATATAAAACAGACTAAAAAATTATATTAGAGCCAGGAAAATTATTCAGTAGATTATAAAAATCGAGTGATGTCAAAACCTTCATTAAGGCCACTTGGGGCTAGTGTATCCAGAGAGACAATCCAAAAGGATTTCCTCTGTGACAGTCTTTGTAGGCGGTCACTTACTCTTTGATTTTTAGGGACAAAGGGCCTGATCCAGAGCAACGCTCGCAAGCGAGCGTACGCTCATCGTAAGCGAATTTTCGGCAAAAAATTCGCTATGCGCATGCCCAGTATGACAGGTTCCGGTCGCCCGCGCGTCATGAGCGAATAGCGGGCGTATCGTTAGCGTATTTTTCGCTCGCCGAGCGTATTTTTTTACGATGGTCGGCTGGGCGCCCGTTTTACTACAGGGATGCGGGGATAGCCATTTAAATTGTACAGTATGGGCGTGCTAAGCGTATTTTCTCAGCGTATTCTCTGCGAATTTTCGTACGGCCGACGGTCGTACGCAGTGTAGGGTATAGCCGCCGTAAGCAGGGACTTTACTATGGGAGTGCTAGGGGCGTGTAGGTTGATACGACGAGCGTACGTTCGCATTCGCCCGTCGTTGCGAATTTTCGTAGCGCTGGATCAGGCCCAAATTCACTAGCAATTCGATAGCAAATGTTTTATGTTCATTGTGGCAAAATTTGCACACCTTACAGAATCTGCAACAATAAAAGCCAGTGGTGTTAAATATACCGTTCCTTTTATAGTTTCAGGTACTGATAGCATGCTAGGGGCTATGAGGAATTTGATATTCTTGGCCCTTCTTAAGTAAATATTAATATTAGGTTTCACAGGTAGGTGGGGTCCTATAGCAATCGATCACTCGAGCACCAAACACAGTGCACCGAAAGGTGAGTGTTAACACTAACTCCAACCCTCCCCTTCTATTACCCTAACCCTAACCATACCTTCCCCGCAGCCTGACCCTAACCCTCCCTTCCCCGCAGCCTGACCCTAACCCACAATCTCCCCTAGCCTGACCCTAACCTTCCCTTCCCTGCAGCTTGACCTTAACCCTCCATCTCCCACAGCTTGACCCTAACCCTCCCTCTCCAGCAGCCTGACCTTAACCCTCCCTCCCCTGCTGCCTGACCTTAACCCTCCCTTCTCTGCAGACTGACCCTAACCCTCCATTCCCCACTGCCTGACCCTAACCCTCCCTTCCTCTCAGCCTGACCATAACCCTCCCTTCCTCGCAGCCTGACCTTAACAATCCATTCCCCGCAGCCTGACCCTAAACTACCATTCCCCACAGGTTACCTTTCTGGTGGTTCAGTGAAGCGTTGGGTCCTGTGGAAGCGGTGGCATTTCCAAGACTCAATGGATGATTATGCCGATCGACATACTCACCTATTCTGAATTTTTTTTTTCTAAAATAGGTGGTTACTTTAAATAGGGACAGCCAAAAAGGAACTTTCGATTGTGCCTTTATTATGATACCTGCATTCTATGTGGGGACTTTCACCAATATTATTATATATATATATATATATATATATATATATACACAAAATAGAATAAAACAGTGCGCTACTGAGTGTTGGTGCCTTAAATATTATAGTTAAATTGTTCACACACAATCACAAAAGTGATTCCCAAATAAAAGTTCTTCACCAGATCCCTTTTTCCTATCGGCACCGCGTCTTCCCCAATCAAGGTCCTGGTTCTCAATCCCAGGCGGTTGAATCTAAAACAATAAGAAGTACAGGGGGCGCTCCATGTTGAAATATAGCAAAATTTATTATGCCCCTCAGGACAATCAATAAAACGTACCAGCTCTGTGGTATAAAAACGTGTAATGCGGTAACTCTCCATCGTAAACAGAGTAGTACCGTCAGATCCAGCCTCCAGCGTCCTGGTGGTTTCTCCAAACAACGTGGTTTAAACAAGTGAGGAAGCCGCTGCAGACACATGGGGATGTGTAAACAAAAGTACCGGCCCAACCCTACGCATTTCATCACTGGGACTTCGTCAGGGGAAGTCCCAGTGACGAAACGGGCCGGTACTCTTGAGTTATAAAAAGTCAACAGCAGTGATCAAATGGTTCTCAAGAACGTTACCAGCGTCCTGGAGCAGCCGTAAGCGAGACCTTCAATATGCGGACGACCACAGAAGATTAGGATGACAAGACTCCTAACCAATGCGTTTCCTCACCATGTGACTTCATCAGGGGTAGGGAAGTCTCGTGATTGACATTTACTTATACCACTTGCCAACGATGTCACAGCTGGGTGGTAACCGTAATCAGTAAATTCTATGATACATTGTTATTCCATATTAAATAGATACAAAATCTTAAACAACCTAAGTTAATATACTCAAACAACTCAATTATATATGTTACAAACAGGGACTTTACTGTACATACCACATTCAGCCTGTCACAGCAAAATCACCACACGTTAGTATGTATCCCTTGTCTGATACATCCCATTTTAAACACATATAAATAACTAAAAATATTTTTTTAACTGTAGTTTATTATATCAACCCACTACTCTGTCTTTAGACTCTCTCAAAATGTATTATTTATCTTAATTTCTGAGTTTTAGTGCAGTAGGCCTAAACTTTATCTTGTCATAAAAGCAATTTTAAAATAATGGTTGGATAAACTAAAACTAGAGACTAAAAACTAAAGGGGGTATTTACCTAGTATGTAAAAAAGGTGTAATTTCAAAATTTTCATTTAAACCATAAGTGTTAACGTATTTAGAGTTATAAGCCAAAATGTTTCTCTTTTATTTAACATATTTTTCCTATTCCCTCCCCTTATATCCTTTTTAACCCATTCTATAGCTTTTATTTTGAGAGTGTCTGTGTTTGATTGATGACATTGGGAAAAATGCCTAGGGACACTATTGTTTAACAGATTATTGGTTATATTTCTTAAATGTTCTAGTGCCCTAATTTTCAGCATTCTCTTAGTTTTGCCTACATAACATAGGCCACAGCCACATTCTAAGAGATAAATTCACCAAAGTTAACAATATTGACATCAATACTATCCCAGTTTATCTACACAACACTAAACCAATGCTCAAGACCTCACTTTACCCAATATCTTTTTTAATGGTAAAATATATAAGTATATATATATATAGTTCAACTTTATAAACGTACATGATGCGGCAATTAGGTATGGTCATTGGACAGTGTGTATAATGACATTTCATCCAATATGGTACTTTACCTGTATATTGCATCTCATGTGCTGTCCATAAGCTGTATTATTTTGGTAGAATGTCCCGCTGGGTCTTCTTTCTTGCTTTTTTCTTCTGTGCAATAAATGCTTTGTGTATGCTGGTCCAGTGAATATGCTACATCACATTCTGTGTGTGCATAGAATAACAGTCATGAAGCTTATTATATCTTATACATTGTCTTTTCATTTAACCTTTAAACACAAATTACAGTATTTGATCCAAATTATATTTTAACAATAAAATAAATAATTTCCATTACTTAGTAAACTAAACAATTTAACATTCCAGTTAACATATTGGTCAAATTGGGTTTATCACCTTAATGCAATTTACCTTATATTATGAAGAAAATCTAAAGAAGTGCTGAATTAATAAAATGTTTGCTTTAAATAAATTTTCCAAATATTTAATGTCTACTTTACATGCAATATGGGCACATTTTGTCAGCATAAAATGAAAACAGTTCTTGCACATAATTCTCTACTTTTACCATTGCTATTTTGATTATGTTCAATCAAGCTTTATCAAAACTGGTTTACAGTACATTGGAGAAACCTTCTAACAAACAAACAGAAGCCAAATCAAATAAAAGCATCACTTCAATAATGAAAATGGAAATTGAGTTGCTTATGAGAAAAATAATTTTAAAAGAATTTAAACATAGATGCTTTGTTCGTTCTATAATTTATGCTTTATATTCAGTAATATTTTTGTATCATGAACAATATTTGAGCTACATAAAAAGTATATTAAGCATTTTATTGAATGACTAAAATAAATTTATAATACTGCAACCGGTGCTAGGCATTCTTTTAAAATGCTATATGAAAGCCATTATCAACTTTGAATCATTTTTATTGTTCAGAAAATAAATGACTACTAATATAGCTCTTTATATTTTAAATGTTATGCTTTTGTTTAGGATTTTAGTGCTCTATCAATATATGGTAGTTTAAAATTCGGTACAATTTACTTTTCTGAATTTTTTTCTTGCAAGTACTGATGTATTGGTACTTAAGGAAGCAGTATTGCAGCTTTTACTTGCACAATTATCAGGCATTGATATATTTACTATTTGGTTTTATGTAAGGGTAAATGTTTATTATTGTATTTCTAGTTCTTGTAAAAGAACATCCATATCAATGAACTGATTAAAGTCTTCTGTAAAGTAGACCTTATCTGAATGCAATAATCAAAAAACAAATTCCACATTTGTGCCATAACTTCAACACAGATCTAGATCCTCTGCCATAAATTAAATTGCAAATGGTTTTGGACAGGCGGTATTTAAATTGTTCAAGTAAGGCATGCCCAACATACACACTCCACTCTCAAGATCTATAATTAAGGATGTATATCAGAAATTCTAAGGTAGGGATTGCTTAACACAAGGCTGTGTGTCCAGTTCAATGTCATTATAATCAGGTATGTGCAGGTTCTAAAGCAGCACTATCAGGAAATAAGTGTGGGTGTAGCAGAAGTAAAGAAGTGTGTGTGTGTGTGTGTGTGTGTGTATCTATCAGGCACTGAAACTGAAATGTGAGGGCCTGGTACACTCATGTCTTTGGGGCCCCCTGTCTCTAGATAGCTATTACCAGAGGTGTATATACACCTTGGCCAAGATGGCACCCGCCAGGGGCGCCAGCCAATGGGGGGCGCTGCCTGGCAACGCCACCTGTGGTTGAGAGATAGTGTCGCCTAGAGCAGCGCTGGTCTGGAGTCAGACAGCGGTTGGATGCTTTTAAAATGAGGGCTGGCTGGATGCTAAGATACCCGCAGTCACAGGCTTCTCTGTAACCACGGGACTTAATTTCCCTTGCAAGTCTTGGCCACCGCTGGAATTCAATTCTAGCCAAGGTCCCGCTCGAAGGACACAGGTAAGGTAGGAAAACCTGGGGGGACTGGAGGCACATGATGGGAGGCACATGATGGGAGTACTGGGGAAGGCTGCTAGAGGCACATGATGGGAGTACTGGGAGTAAATGGGTAATGAGGGGAGGCGCCAGTCCCTTACTAAATACACCCCTGGATATTACAATTTGTTTACTCACCTCTTAGCTTTCCTTCACTCTTCTTTCTTTCCCTTCTTTAAGGCATCTTTTGGAAGTAACTAATTTGTGACATCTCTCTTTATATATATACACACACACAAACCGTTGTTATGGGAAACAACACTTCCATCAATGGGTCAAGATAGATAGATAGATAGATAGATAGATAGATAGATAGATAGATAGATAGATAGATAGATTTCTCCCCTCCCCCCCCCCCACACACACACATAAAGCTTACCTTAGAGTTCAGTCTTTGGTAGTCCAGAGATGCAGAAAGATGTCTCTACAGCCCAGCAGCTAGGGAGATCACATAAAACACTGTGAAGAGAGGAAGTTCCTCTAACAGAGTATGCATGATTCAGCCTGGCTGCCGGTTGACTCATAGGTTAAGCTGTTCTACACTGACACAGACTGTAAGTGGAGAAGTGATTAAAACTACAGGTAGACTGTATGTGGACCCTCTAAAGCTCGAGGCCTGTCACATCTTTCCCCCCTTGTCCTCCCCTGTCACTAGGCCTTGTGTGTATTTATCTCTTCTACTATGACTCCAAATTAGTTTTTCATTATATTATGACTCCAAATCTCAGTTCCATTATATTATATTATATTATATTATATTAT
>WWET01003235.1:179708-191103 GCA_011038615.1 Limnodynastes dumerilii | reverse complement strand
CTCTATCGCGCTGCTGCAGAGCTATGTGCAAAGCTGCTCTGACATGCTTAAAAGTATACCTTCAAGGCTGTCAGAGCAGCATAGTGCATAGATCTGCAGCAGCGTCTATTGCAGGGAGTAGTACCGAATCCGCGCTTCACACAGCGCGGGTTCGGCTGGTCCCTCTCTGTACTATTCCCCGCAATAGACGCTGCTGCAGATCTATGCACTATGCTGCTCTGACAGCTTTGAAGGTATACTTCTAGTTGTCAGAGCAGCTTTATACATAGATCAGCAGCAGTGTTTATTACAAGGATAGGGAGCCATTCAGCTTGCTGATTGGCTCCCTTAAAATATCGTTTTAAAATATCGTTTTAAATTAAACATGCTGAACGATCAAATAATCGCACCAGAGCGTTTCTGATGCGTTTATTTGACGTTTTAAAAATTGATCTGTACCATACACTAGAGCGATTATTTGCCCGATCACCCAATAATTGGGAAATCGGGCCGATAATCGTCTAGTGTATGGCCAGCTTGTGTTGGATTCCTTCCAAGCAACTCAACTTTTGTTGCATCTGTGCAAAGAAATGTTGGATTCCTTCCAAGCAACTCAACTTTTGTTGCATCTGTGCAAAGAAAATCTGTCCAGCAGCAGTGTTAAAGATCCAGCATCTCTTTACTTAACATCAGATAAGCAGCTGCAACTTTTTTTGTACAGCAGCTGCCTCTTCCATGGTACCATCAGTACATAGAAACACAAAACGTGACAGCAGATAAGAGCCACTTGGCCCATCCGGTATTGCGTGTTTTAGTGCAGACTTGTGAACAGATGTTAGCAAATTGCAGAGATTTCGGACACTGTGAGGAATATTCAATTGTGACAAACGATGCTGTGAAGAAGAAAGAGATTGCTTTCCTGTCCATAGGGACACCATAAGTGTTATGCACTTCATAGTTACCTTAACAGATGGGAATCAGCACAATTAACCATACAAGTTTTACTACATTCCTGTTTAGCCTGACACAGTTCCCTATGACACTAGGAAATAAATAATCAACAGCATGCAACAGGTGAAACTGAAAATATTCGAGGGACATAACTATCCATAGCCAGCTATCACATGCAAAGATCTATTTAATGCATTTAGAATCAACACTTAAAAGAGCTAAAACACCACAATGCTTATGTCTATCAGCAGTTACTAATAGCCTGTGATATCACCAGCCTACAGCTCTACTAGTGTGGTAACCAATCAAATACCTCCGTCTCACCTCATGAGCATATATTAGTCCTGCAGTCTATGTAGTATGTGTGACTATTCCACCTTTATTAGACTATATACAATACATCACTGTAGACCTTTTGTGGCACCTTATAAATGAAATAAAAGAAATGATTTGTTAAGTACTTCAATATTATTATTTGGTGAGGACACCACATAACATACATTGCCCTATTGTGTCCAATATTCCTTGTCTTTGTTAATGCCCAATGCTGCTTACTCTCTATTTAATATCATACAATGCAACTTGTTATTATTCTGCTCAACAGCAAGCTCATGTCTAATTACCAATATATTCTATACATTGTAATGATCTATGGTAACCTATTTTATGTTTAACAAAATGCATAATATCTGATATATGTTGTATTTGCGTATAAGCTATACTGCTATAAGGATCATTCCCATGGTTATGCGTTTCATGTAATGCTGCTCACATATGGTTGTCTGCTATACATATATATATCCCATGTCATCAGCTATTTTCATTAAGAGCATTAACATATTTGGTGCCTCTTATACCCCCATTAATATTAGAACATTCTTTTGTACTTGTACTAACATAATTCTTAGATGAAATCTCCTACATTTAAAAGGAGCTCTGGCCCTGAACAGTAACGTCCTTTGATGGATATATTACCTAATACACATTAGTATATATGATTATTATTTAGAACAGCGTGCCCTCACAGTTGTTCAGGTGATGATCAGGGGATTACATTTGAGCCCCCCTTGTCCTTGTCCTTGACCTGGATCTTCTTGTAAGTCAGAAAAAAACTTGGTTTATCTCAATCGGGAGACCTTGAGGCAGATTTACTAAGATGCGGGATTGGAAAAGTGGAGGTGTTTCCCATAGTAACCAAACAGATTCTAGCCGACATTTTCTAGTATGTAACAGGAAAGTGAGAGTGAGAGCTAGAATCTGACAGGTTGCTTCGTTCAGCGCCACCCCTTTCGCTTTGAAGCTTAAGAAATCCTCAACTACTGTATTTATATTTTTTTCAAATGTTTTTTCTGTATATATTTTTTTCAAATGTTTTTTCGCTTTCTTTTTGGATCACTCCCCCCCCACCCCACCGATCCCCCCAAAAATTTTAAAAAATTGCCTATGAGAACTTTTGTCTCTAATAAAAGCATAAATGTAAAGCGTCTCTTTAAAACATGTTATGGAGGGTGGTGCCACTACCACTCGTGATTATTTCATGTGTGACGGAGACTGAAGGTAGAAGACAACCAATAGGAGGTACTTACCAAAAACACTATTCATGTAAGACATAGAACAATGATCATAATCTCACTTTATCATCTAAAATTATTTATTAATGTCTGTAACACAATAAATATTCTTTGGAATAATGATTCATTCAATCAGTTATGTTCTCATTGGACTGGATCCAGATTCGCTATTTACGTACGTGATTTTATGGGGTTCCAGGTTTCCGCACTGGTAGTCTTTTCAAACAGAGGGCAGTATGGTTGGCTATGCATACAGCAAGCACACATGGTGGGAAGTATGTAAATCGTAATGTTAAGGGCTTGGTTAAGAGCATTTTCCATGATGTCACTAGCTTACCACTGGAATGACTAAAGGAACTCCAGACGGAAGCCGTATAACTTATGCATGGGAAATTTTCTTTAAGCATTTATTACTTTTTATATGGTAAATGCCTTTTTCTAGTTTGACTTATAGAAAACCTGCATATGTATCACAAAAGTAATTGTATTTGCTACAATGTGGTCATATAAAAAACTGCAAATCCTATTTTTTTTTTTACTATACATATATTATTTTATGTTATCTCTATGTTTTGTTGGGTTTTAAAATGAACAATTAAATCATTGGACCGGATTCAGAGATTGGAAATAAGAGAGGAGAGTTACACCTGGGCTAAACCATGTTGATTTCAAGTTAATTGTATTCTTTGCATGCAGGGATAGATCTTTGAATTGCTTACTGCACACAGACACTGACCAGCTTTACTATTACACTGTTATTTAGACTTGGGATAGGAAACAGATGAAATATGACTCCCTGCAATAAACATGGTTTAGCCCAGAAGTAACTTTCCTCTCTTAATTTCAATCTCTGAATCAGGCCCACTGTTTTTACATATGGTTCTTTGATACTACAGATAATTGATACTAGGTAAATATGTGCACTCCTTAAAAGTAGTTTCCCTTTATGTCCCATGTCTATGTGGAACTGTCTCCTCTTTCTGAATATGAGTCAATATAAAACTATGACATAGCGCCTGCTTATTGTGGAGTTCACTGTTTGATATTCTACTGTTTGAGTTGGTCCTCTCTTCCTCTTTCATTTTATTTTGCATCCAGTCCAGTGTCCCGACATCTGACTCCCCTCCACTAACTTCCTTCAGTGATCTATTAACCTCACTATAGACATCTTGTTTTGTTGTTGTGCTCCAGTAACTCCTATACACCCAAAGTAGCCGCCTTTACACTGAGCTTTCACATATTCTGATTACCCTTCTGTGTAACTAAATTGTCTCTAATTTCACCCTTACTTCCTAAATACTCCACAGCACCATAATTAAAAGACAACACACTTCAATGCATTAATGGTATTTAATTAAAATACAGTAATACAAGGTATAGAAAAAGGAGTCAGACATATGAAGGAACATGGAGTGTACATGCACCAGTTGTGCAGAGTATCAGTGGTATCCTACACAAGGTATTGGTAACTTGCTGCACGCCAGGTGCAGTGATACTACAAATCCCAGCATGCTCTAACAGCATAGGTATAGCTGGCAGAGAACGATGGGCCATGCAGTTTCACAGGTTGCCAATGATTGTCTATAGAAGGCGCAATATGAATCGCACTTAATAATTCAATCATCTGCCCAATTATTCAATTATGTGCCCATTCTAAATTACGGAAGCCCCTTAAAAAAGGAATTCAACAGATCTTCATCAATCTTACTCTGCGGTTTTCATTAAAAAAAAATAACAACAAAGTCCTTCTGGTGTGATTGAAATGTTTTCGGAAGCATTTAAATTCTTTGTAAAATGTTTCTAAAATAAAATCTGCCAGGATCTTATCACAGATATGGGACAATTTCACCACCCGACTATAGCAAAAAGGGTGTTTCTAATTGTATAAGTCACCACTGCCTGCCTACACTGAAGCCTCATGGTGTGTTCATTGGTCGGCTGTTCTTCTTCCATTTGTCCTATGGTTACCGGCTGGCTCCAAGCAGAGCACGATCATGTGTGCTGTTCCCATGGCCACAGCTAGCTGTTCAGTCATCGAAGTCTGGAATATCATCATACGAGTATCCTCTGTAACCTTTAGAAGCATAATAAGCGATGCGGAGGTGGTAGAATCCAGGCAGGAAAACCAGAACCCCAATAATCAGTATAGGAATGGCTCGTTCATTCCCCTTCAATGAGAGAACATTAAAAAAATTGTTACAAACTGAAACTACATTAAACACAGCAAACTGTTCATATGCACTACATAAAGCACATTACAAATATGACAATCAAACCATGCACTATAAATCCCAAACACCAGCCCCAAATAAATAACACAAACCTGTTAGTCAGAAGAACATGAAGTTCATTTCTACACACCATGTGTAATTCACCTGATTAGCATGCAGATCACACAATATCTTAAACATATCTGTGTAGTATGTATGCTCCAATGATCCTGCCTAATCGTGTGATTCATTAATTTACTGATCCAGGGGGTCACAATGTCTCAGTGTAATGTGTATGCTGTGTGTATGTACAGTGTATGCACTCTATGGGCCCCATTCAATTAGCTTTGCACCTGCGTTATTTGCAGTGCGCAGCTATTCCCACAAATTTCTTTTTGTGGATTTTTATGCACGCCCCATAGAGAAGCGCATAAAAAGATGCCGTAATAGACAGGAAAAAGTGCACCACAAGCTTTTTCCCGTCTTTAAGGCAAATAGAATCGAGCCCTAAGGGTGTGCATATTCAAACATTTATCTCAAGCAGAGGGTGGCAGGACTAGAAAACCCCAGTTGGTGGAGGTAAATACATGAATGGGCATGCTTATCAGGATTTAGGTAGTTGGTAATAGTGTTTAAATAGATCACAGCTTGTGAAAGTTTATACAGTACGTGCCCAGCTTCTATCAATTCTACCCTTTCCGTATATGCCTATGGGAAGCTTTCTTGATAATCTTGCTATTGTGTTTTGTGTACAGGAGCAAATAAATGGTTTTGATAAGAAAACTACTAGTCTAAAGCTTTCCACACTGACTGTCCCAATTATCATACAGTGCAAAGCAAGGACCCACTTGTCTTTCTGTTGCTCTACCAATTCTATCAGTGTGGTGGGTTCATAGAACCAATTATCAGGTAGTTTGTGGCCATTACACAATATCAAGGCTATCAGAGCATTATGATAGGAGCTAAAAGTATCAAATCATGTGTCTCTATTGCGATTGTATTGCATATTGCGTAATTATAATAAGGGACCGAATCCATTGTGGAGGTCCTGGGGTTCAATACCGGATCTCTGCTACATCCTAAAGCTTGTACGGTTGTTACACTAAGCAGACACTACCTTAACAATGCCGCACCTTTACCATGTAAAACTGGGGACAATGTGGAAATGTGGTTTGTGCGCAAGGGCTTACTGTACAATTTACATCTCTTCCCCCCTACCAGGACGGATTCAGTCCAATGCAACTTGCTAAAATAACAAATGATAATAAAACTAAACATATAAACAATTATGCTAAACTGCTGATTTAAACATTTCAGTTGAACATAATCTACAGTCAGAGTACAACAAAGAGCTACATTTGTTGTTATTCAGTAATTCCCTAACACGTGCCAAGGCGCAATGATGACAGGAATGCTTGTGATCTCAATAAAGATGAATGAATGGAATGCTGAATGCTTACCCCATTACTAATGTGTCCAGTAAGAAGGAGGGCCCCAATCACAATCAGCAGAGTACCAATCAAGAACAGGACACTGGCCAAAGCAATGGCTTTGTATGGAATTTTTGGAGGGCTCCTCTTAAACTAAATGCAAAAAAAGAAAAATACGGTATATATTTTTAATTGAAAAGGAAACTCAGAGTCTGATTCTCAACTGTTAGAGCAAAAAAATTACAAAAATAAAAACAGATTGCAACTGTTATACATCAGTAATTTTTCTGGCGTATTGGCCATCTTGCTATTAGCAAAGCAACTATAACTCAACTTAAGCTGGCTAAGACCCTTAAGCTGTAGAGTCTTTATCAAGGTAGTGAGTGGGCCGGATTCACAGCACCGGCCGTATTGCAGATACGTCCGTAATTTACCGATAATAGCTGCTACGCATGCATAGTAACTATTTTACGTAATCTACGTATCGTTTTGTTATTGTGTATCTTTAAGACCGCATATACGCAATCCAAATTACAGATGTATGTGCAATACGTCCGGGTTTGTGAATCCAGCCCTATGTTTGCATTTTCATCAATTTATCCCATATATTGATATTACACTGCAATAGTCTTGCTTTAATCCTACTTCCAGATTATACAGTGCCAATCTGTAATATTTTATATGTAGAATTGCAACCATAAATGCTCATTACTATGTATGTTAGAGAGATAATGCCACCTAGTGGTAGCATTGCAAAATACAGCCTCCCATGCATAGTACAGCTGCCTCACAGAAAAAACACGCACAATAAATCTGTATATCTGTTTCCTTAATATGATAAAACAAACAGTTCATTTAAGTTGAATATTATTTCAGTAAGAAAACATTGAGAAAATTTGGTTTAGAACAAACCATATTGTAATATGAGGGATGCTGATGAATTCAGTTATTGCATGCAGGAAATATAATTGCCTCCCCCTACAGCGTGACAAGGTTCAGCAAAGAAAAAACAACACACAAGCACTTTACTTTTCTTGTGTTTCAGCTGTAGATATGCATCAGATTAACCATAAACAGCAGCGATTGCCTAACAGCTTAGTTCAGTGTCATATATAAATGGAGTTAACCCTCCATTCTTACCTGTAGGTCAATGTATCCATCATCTGTATCAGAGAGCTTTGAGTACTTCACTTTACTATTGGGCATTGCCGATGTGCTATTTCTTAATGGCATCATTGATACTGGGGAGAACTTAACTCCTAAAATGCAAAATAAACAAATCAATCCATTTATCCCACGGGACAAAGCAGAACCAATAAAGAAAAAAATCTTGGACCTGTACTGAATGGCCAGCGGTATACCTCCTGAATGTTTACACTATGCACCGGATCCAGACATAAGAGCAGCAGCTGACTTACGTATACCACATGAGTAAGTCAGCTGTGCGATCATATGCTAGCCTCCGTTGCGATGGCTAGCATATGTAATTTATTCTTAATTGTGGATCCAGGCCTGTGTATTGCCAGTATCTCTATGCACCTCACAGAGAGGCTAGAAAAAAAAGCAAGGGTTACAGTACAATAGACTGTCATGTGACCACTATGTACAGTTACTTTCACTATATGAATAAATTGACATGGGCCATAAAGTGCTACTCTAATTTCGCAAAATTACATTAATATTCTGGTAAGACGTCACTTGCTTTTCAATAAACCTCTAAACTTATTTTACAAATAATAATACACACAACCAGAATGCCTACGCTCAGGTTATTTGGGGGGTTTTCTTGTGTGTTTTAGTTTTATTTGCTGAACAGAAATAGAAAAAGAAAAAAAGAAAGAAAAACTACAGGTATGTTATTTGTTGCTATGGTTTACTGAATATTTCCCAGGAATGCTGTGTAATTGCAGAAAAAGGTTATTGACAAATGGCAGCTATTGCAATAGTGGAGTTAGGGCATGTAATCTCCTGCTGCTGATAGCCTATACATACATTACCCTGGAATTTGCAAAACACCAACGATAACAGCCAACCAGGACAGTCATTTTGTAAATGATGGCTACAAAAAGTACAAACTACTTAAAGAGAATTCTTATAAGAAACTTATACATTTGAATATTACCTCTATTTCCTGCTACCAATACATTTTCCTATGCAAGCAAGTATTTTGCTCTTAGAACTGTTATACTTTCCTTCATATTATATGTGATTTTACTTACTCAGCTTGAGATTGAACATCTCGGTTAATCCCTCCATATTCTATATAATGACTGTCCATTTGTTTTACCCGATTCCGTAGTTTTGACCCTATTATAGATCTAAACAGTATCTGTGCAAAAACATTCCTTTCCTGATATAGCACAAGCAATATTTCTTAATAAATGTACTAAACAAAGTTGGACACATTATCCAAACCTTTATATATTCTTCTACCTTTGAGTCAATAGACAGAATTTATAAGGCCCAAATCAATTAGCCACGAAGACCGGGTATTTCGTGGAGATGTGAAAGGGGTACTTCCGGTGGACCCATGTCAGAAGACCAGGGAATTCAACCCGGGTAAAAAGAAGGGTTATTCCTGACATGGGTAGGGGTGCAGTGTGAAAGGTGCTACCCGGGTTTTTCATCCCGGGTAGCACCTAAAGCACTTGATTGCCAGAGCAACAGTAAACAAATTACTCTGTCTAATGACGACAGGGCAGACCCGGGTCTGCCCTGCAGTGTGAAACGGGGTCTGTGACCCTGGGATCCTCTGCTGCCCCGGCAATATCCCAGGTCTGTGAACCTGGGATATTGCCGGGGTGGTGATGTGAAAGGGGTATAAGACTGCTGTGTGGCTGGATCATACAGAGCACTGAGCACTTTTACCATACACCCAGGCTGGTCCATTGTGTGATATATAGCACTTGCCCTTATGTATCAAACCCACTGTCCTACAGAGTGTAATCTTGTGAGCAGGGCCCTCGTACACACCCAGTCAGTCTGTTATTACCCAGTCTAGTTTATAATGATTGTTAATTTTGTAAAGCGCTACATAATATGATGGCGCTATATAAAACCTGTTAATGAATAAAGAAATAAAATAAATTTAATGTATTAAATGTAAATTTTTTTTTTTATGTTAAGGGCCGGCCCTAGCTTTTATTATGTATCTGGGGGCATTACTATGTTGTATTTGGCACAGGATGACAGGGCTGGTGCTTGTAGCACTACAAGCATCAGCATGCCCTGTACTTTGGAATTATTTTTTTGTTAATCCAGTCCTAAAAAGAGATATGTTTAATATTGCCATAGCATTAGTAAACAAATCTAGCCAACCGGGTGGAAATGTGAAAAACAATTCGGGACCTTTTACATTGCCACCCTACTCATGTGAACCCAGTAAAAACCCTTCTTTTTTTCCCGGGTCCGAATGCTGGGTTATTTACCCAAGTAGTTGAAAAAGGGACGTTTCACATCACCACCAAATACCAGGGTTTTTGATGGTGATGTGAAAGTAGTTTTAGAGGACAGCTGCAGCGAGGTGTATTTGATCAGGTTGGTTAGCACATGTAAGGTATGTCTATCACTACTTGAGGATTTTGTAAGTTGAAAATAACAGACAACAGAAATAATGCCACACAAAAGAACAGATGAATATGCCTGCAGTAGGTTATCTAACTTTTATATTAGGAAGAATACTTAATATATATCTTTTAGGGAAGGGAATTATTCCCCCCAGGGTATAACAACACCATAGTAGTAAGAAGGGGTCAAAGAAAGTAGTGCACACCTACTAATGATTTAAGGAAATATGTGCACTACATTCTTTGACCCCTTCTTTTCTGCTATGGTGTTGTAAGACACTAGGGGTGTCAGCAATCAACAATCAGCATAGTATGGCCACTAGGGAAACGCAGCACAGAGGTACACTGCCCCATATCCAGCAGCACCAGCTCGAGGGGTGAAGCAGTATGACGCAGCAATGTAAACAAATGAGAGGCAGGGGAATAAAACAGAACGTAAATTATATATTAATAGAAACAATCAGCATAGTATGGCCACTAGGGAACGCAGCACAGAGGTACACTGCCCCATATACAGCAGCAGCACCAGCTCGAGGGGTGAAGCAGTATGACGCAGCAATGTAAACAAATGAGAGGCAGTTCTATTGGCGCCTGTCTGCACACACTGGACAAGAGCTGACATGATGGCAGTGACCCTGCAGAAGCAGTGCATAGGATGTGTTATATGTATTACTACTTCATATGCTCCGTGATAAGGGAGTGTCATGAAGAGCTCGGGTAATACTGATCTAGTACCTGCTCTCAGCGTCCATAATGTATACCGAAACCTCCGCTCCGACAGAGACAAACTGCAACCAACAGGAAGCAACGATCCACTTCCTCGCTCCTCTCCTCTGCCAAACACGGCGTCACATGACTTGCCTGTCCCGCATCAGGAGCTCTGATAGGCCGGGTCACCTGTCACTCTGCCGCGCTCCCGTAATAACTGAGAAAGGAGCGCATACAGTTCTAAGTACATAGCCGCATAATGTGCAAATGACCATGAATACGGCCTGCTCTAGCTGCCCCTGGCTCATCATTTCTCCCTGCATTCATAGGTAAAATACAGAAACCGCTGCAGACCAAAGATATAGATAATATGCCATTACTATTTTCTTTAGGGGCTGAAGAAGAATGTTCCATCACTCCTTCTGCTGGTTACACATAATACAATAACCTGGATGATCTGTCAAAAGTTGACTAATCCGCCAGGATATCATAACCCATAGGCCAGGGGAGACTGCACAAGCGTGCAATATTAGATGGCATATTTAATAAAATATCTTATAGGCTGAATGGCAGATGAGGAAAATGGACCTCAAAATCAATGAGTCAGTGGGGGAAAAGCCTCAATGATCTGGTCGTGCGCATACAATAAGCAAAGTCCCCACAACTTGGGTATTATGTTGATCACTGTGGATATTGCAGTGTGTAGCTAGTGTGAAATTTGCCTATATATATATATATATATATATATACATACATATATACATACACACAATTCCTGGCACTCTCAATTAATCAAATGCCGGTAAAATCCGTATTACCCCGTTGCCATCTCACCAATACTTGTCAGTATTCAACAATAGATGTAGCAAAAGAAGCGGCAATCAGAGGTTTTAGAAAATAATGCAAATACTCAGAGCTTGGTCCGACGTTTCAGTTTTACTCAACTTTCTTCAAGGACAAATTATGTCAAAATATTATAC
>WWET01003235.1:122958-144803 GCA_011038615.1 Limnodynastes dumerilii | reverse complement strand
TGGAAAAAAAAAAAAAAAAAAAAAAAAAAAAAAAAAAAAAAAAAAAAAATAAGTCCAACCCCGAAAATAAGCCATAGTGCCTTTTTGAAGAAAAAAAAATATAAGACCCTGTCTTATTTTTCGGGGAAAGATGGTAAGACCTATCTCGTAGTCAGAGAAGAAATTCTCTACTTAAATTGTTGCAGAAAGAGTTTGGACCCTTTAGTTTATTTGAGCTAATCAGACTGTGATGTGTGGTAATCTCATTTAGAAAATTTACTTTTAATGAGGCTTTCCACACTATTCACTTTAATGTGTTTTGATTATGTTGTATTTTGTTTTAATACCACAATCACTAAAAGCATGCATCGTTACGACCTATTTTTTTCCAGTAAAATCTTTATAAGATAAAATTTATAATGCATTTTAATGTAGAACCGGGAGATTTTGTTTTCTTTGAATAAACATTTTGAAATGCTTTTAAATACATTAGAACTCCTTTTTATAAATACAGAAGTGGGGGCTGATCCTGAGTTGAGCTTAAGCCTGATGATGTAATGGATGTTTACTGCACATACTCAGATGAAAGGCTGTCTTTGAAAATCTATTCGTTTAGAGCCCTGCAACAGAAGGCTACAGAACATATTTAGCATTTCCATTTACACCTACCTGACTGCTGGTATAACTACTAATGCTGATCACTAATGTATAGGTATAACTAGTAATGATGATTTATACATCCTACAGAAGCTAGATGACCTTTCAACAAGATGCATATGGATGTAAATAGGGCTACAATGTAGTTGTTTTTCATGCATCTACAAAACATGTGTCATTCTTATTATCTATTATTAACTCTTTTTTTATATAGCACCAAAAATTTTCTGTGGCACTTTACAGAGAATATTTCACATGCACATTAGTCCCTGCCCCACTGGAGCTACAATATAAGTTCCCTAACGCATGCATGCATGCATGCATGCATGCATGCATACATACATACATACACACACACAGACTAGGGCCTGGATTCAGAGCTGCACGTACACCTTTTTTTTAGGTGCAAGTGTAGACCTGAGCAATACCATGTTGAACTCCAAGGGGAGGAAATTTTAATTGTGAAAGCAAAATTATATTTAAAAGGTGAAATTTCTTAGCTCAACTCTGTTTCATTGATTAAAGCTATGCAGTATTTGAGTTCTGTGTGCAGAAGTAATGTATTTTTCCTGCATGTTAAAGATTTAAGATTAATGAGCACTCCTCACTTTGCAAAATGGTTTAGCCGAGCTGTACACTTGCACCTGTTTTACCCTTACTCCCAAACTCTGAATCCAGGCCTAGGGTTAATTTTTGTCAGCAGAAAATTAACCTACCAGCATGCTTTTGGAAGGGTGTGGGTCCCCGGTTAGAACGGCGCTATTTCGATAGGGCCGTTTTCTCCCAGCCAGTTCCGAACTGACTAGGATATCGATTGCTTATGCCTCGATCCCTGGAGCACCGAACACGTTGCTCCAAAAGGTAAGTGGCAAAACTAACCCTAACCCTCCCCTTCTATTACCCTGACCCTAACCTTCCATTGCCCGTAGCCTGATCCTAGCCCTAACCCCCCCCCCTAGCGGCGGTGTTTTGGAATTTTTTGCGAAAATGAACAGTTGAGTATGTGATAGGCATGACCCATGCAGAACAAAATATTTGAAATTAGATGAGTATTTGAAATAGGGACTGCTGAAAAGGAACTTTCGGCTGTCCCTGTTTCGCAATATCCTCTTTCCACCGCATTTGGACTTCCACCGCATTTGGAATGTGAGAGGAAACCTATGCAGACAAGGGGAGAACATACAAACCTCACACAGATGAGGCCTAGTTCAGGTATCGAACTTATGACCTCAACATTAATGCTAATCACTGAGCAGGGACATTAGTTTACCTCCCTGTGGAATTTACACTGTTCAGTCTGTGTCACATCAGGACCAATTTAGTCACAAGCCAGTTAACCTTCCTGTATGTCTTTGGGTCCTTGAAGAAAGTCAAAGGAGGAAGTCCCCAGCTTTAGTTAGCTATGGATGGACTATAGCGTATCCTACTAAAGGGCTGGGACTAGGAGTTGTGCTGAATCAGACAAAGGCAATGCTACATCAAGGCAAGATGGGATTTTTAGTTTCACAATAACTGTAGTGCCGCCGGTTGCCTTTGTTTGTGCTAAGTGAGTAGCACTTGTGCCTCACAGCGCTGAGGTTTGATTCCTGGACTAGGCCTTATCTGTGTGGAGTTTGTATTTTTTCCCCTTTTCTGATTGGGTTTCCTCTAAGTGCTCTGGTTTCCTCCCACACACCAAGCACATTCTGGTAGGTTAATTGGCTGCTGACTAAATTAACCCTAGTGTGGTGCATTTGTACACATGTATGTGTTAGAGGTGACCTTAGTATGTAGTTCCAGTAGGAGCAGGGACTGATGTGAATGTCTAATGTTCTCTGTAAAGCGCTGTAGAAAATTTGTGGTGCTATTTAAATTAGTGTTAATAAATATGATAATAATACAACTTCTGTATAGCTATTTTTCCTCCTCATTGATGGCAGCACAGTACACTTGGTATTCTCCACAGGGCGGGAGCCAATCTAAGAAAAGAAAAAGACACCCCGGACACATAAATAGACTCCACCTCCTGTGCCCAGTGTCTTTTTCCTTTCCTGCGTGGATAGGAGCCAGCCAGCTTTTATTTTTTTCTCTTACCTTAGGTTGGAACTCATCCGTAGCCAATGCTGCATCCCAGGTAAGCCCTGAGGCTGTTTCCCTGTCCATAACGCTGCAGTGGCGGGGGAACAGTTGGCGTAACCAAAGCATTGCTCTCCATAGAGGCCGGCGCAATGGTCGGAGCTGCATTTATGTGGGTGCGCCAGGAAGTGATGCTTCTGCACTTTCGGGCGCTACAGGAGTTTGCTGCATGGAGGTGGCCATTTTGCGGTGCCCCTTGTTTCCTATGGAGGTGGATTCCGGATGCCTACCATTTTTTCCAGTACTTTTATTATTTAAATGAATCAGCTGTTTCCTTCAGTGTGTATTTTGTACACTCTCGTTGTTGTCTCTCTCTGTGTCAAACATGGAAGATAATCGGTCACAGACCACAGACCAGGATCCCATATTAGTGACAACAGATGCCAGCGCACAAGGATGGGGAGCAACATGCTGATCTCTTATTGCTCAAGGAGGGTGGAATGCACAACTCAGCAGGTCACACTCCAATATAAGGGAAATGAGAGCGGTGATAGAGGCCTGCCATCACTTTCATCAAACACTAAGACACCGCGCAGTAGTTATACATTCCGACAACAAGGCGGTAGTCGCCTATAAACCACCAGGGAGGAACAAGAAGCCAAGCATTGATGAATCAAGCAGCTATTCTTCTGGCGTGGGCCAAACAGGAACTGAAAGACATCTTCACAATCTATATAGCAGGCAAGATAAATATGATTGCAGACTCTCTGAGCAGAAGAGCGATTCAGCCGGGAGAATAGGAGTTGGATCCTGCCACATTTCAGGACTTAGCAAACAAGTGGGGGATGCTGGACATAGACTTGATGGCAACGTCCAAGAACAGCAAAGTAACAAGATTTTTTTTTTCAGGTTCCGGGACCAATAGACGTGCGGAGTTTTCTGCTAGGGTACATATTCTCACCGTTTCCTCTCATACAGAAGGTAATAAACAAGATGATGCTTTCACGTGCGGACTTCTTAGTAATCCTGCCTTACTGGCCCAGGAGGCCATGGTTTCCACAGATCATCAATCTGGCAGTGGATGGTCCTTGGATTCTTTCGACATTCCCAGGATTTCTCAAACAGGGCAAGGTGTGTTATCCCAATCCGCAAGCTTTTAAAGCTGACAGCCTGGAGGCTGAGATCGCCTATCTTGCCAGACACGGATTTTTAGTCACATTTAAAGTGTACCATAGAGTGTGCTGAATATTCAGGTCCTGGTGCGAGGTTAATCCCTATTCCATCGATCCTTTGGAGATTAGGACTATTCTATCATTTTTGCAGTCCGGGTTAGACAAGGGCTTAGCCCTTAGTATCCTCAAGTTACATGTCTCTGCCCTTAGCGCAGTTATGGACACTAATCTAGCGGACAACAAATATATTCGTCAGTTTATGCAGGCCATCTCTCGTGTGAAGCCTGCGTTTAAGCATCCGAAACCCACCTGGGACTTGAACCTCATGTTAGAATCCCTTTCGGCTTGTCCGTTTGAACCCTTACTAGAAGTGCAAGTCAGATTTCTCTCATGGAAAACGGCCTTTCTGGTGGCAATATCTTCTGCCAGAAGGTTGTCAGAAATTTAGGCTTTTTGGATAGAAGAGCCATATACTTGTTTTCATCCTGACAGGGTAGTTCTCAGAACAAACCCTACCTTTTTACCCAAGGTTGTATCGAAGTTCCATCTTAATCGGGAGATAACTTTACCAGCCTTCTATCCTCACCCCGAGTCTGAAAAGGAGAAGTCTCTTCATACATTGGATCTTGTAAGGACACTGATGATCTATCTAGAATGTACCAGCAAATTGAGAAAGGCCAAGTTAATTTTTGTCATTCCTGAAACCAAGAATAACGGGGGTCCAGCTTCTAAATCCACCATTGCCAGATGGATCATCTATTCAGGGCCTCTGTAAAGCGGCCACCTGGTCGTCTTCTGGTACCTTTGCTAAATATTACAAGCTCGATCTTTTAGCCTCTAGGGACTCTAGATTTGGCAGGAAGGTCCTTAGTGCAGCCCTATAATGCTTTGTTTGGGGTTTAACCTTTGTTTTTTTGCACTCGTGTTCGTCTTGTTGGTGTCCCCTCACCCCAACTGTGGTGTAGCTTGGGCATGACCCAGGGTACTATGCTGCCATCAGTGAGGAGGAAAAGGTAGAAATATACCTGATAATTGTACTTCCTCGAATCTTGATGGCAGCATAGCTAGTTCCCTCACTTTTTGTTGTTAGATGTTGTTATATACTGTGTTTTTTTTTTAGCTTTTTGGAGTAAGAAGACCCTTGCCACAGAAGGTAGAGTCTATTTATGTGTCCAGGGTATCTTTCTTTTCCTGGGTTGGCTCCCGCCCTGTGGAGAATACCCAGGGTACTATGCTGCCATCAAGATTGGAGGAAATTATCAGGTATAATTCTACCTTTTTTTTTTTATTCCTAATTCATATTCCTACTGAGGATTATGGAATTATAACTGTAAATGTAAAAATTACTTTAGTATCCTGAATATTTGCCTGCCAGTGAATGAGTTGAAGTCCATGTAGTATAATATAATCTGTCAGTGTTTGGTGACAGTTATGACACAGAAACATAGAATGTGACAGCAGATAAGAGCCACTTGGCCTATCCAGTCTTGCCAGTAATGATTCATGGGAAAAGCATCATTTCCTTTTCTGCACACATGGGGTTTTAGAGTTTCATAATGTTTGCTTGTCACTGGGGAAAATGACAACGTAAAACTGATATTCATAAATGCACACAACTAAGCCAGAAACTGCAGTTTCCAGTCAGAAGCCTGTGCAAAAATGATCCAGATAATGGCCTGAACCTGGATCATTAATCTGGTGGTGTGTTTCTCCACTGTACCTAGATTACACAGCTTCACTCTAACCAGTAGTCCCTCTACTGAATCCATGCATGCTTCTCTATTGACCATGCTGGTAGCTTACTGTATGATGATGATAGTTACATCACAAGCTGGATGTACAGCATGTACAGTTACTTTTGGATAAAGTGAGGGGAACATAGCAGTTATGAGTCATGGCTGCCATTGGTAATTATAGCATTTCAGACACAGGCAACAGATAAGGCTTCTACAGGCATTAACGCTGTCTCTTTGGACACCACCCCCTTTATTAATTAAGTTCCTTATTATGCTACAATCTATTTTTATTGTAAGAGATGTTAAAACGACATTACAAAAATAACTGTCCTGCAATGCTACATATAAATGCTCCCTTAAACTCTGTATGTTACAGAGGGTGGTTTGTTTTTAAGGACATATATAATTATATAATTTGCGCAAGTATATAAATTGTGTGTATAAAAGCCCATAGCACCACATAGACAGCTGCAGTCAGGGATTGTTTAATCTTTTTGTTTATAATTTGATTCAGAGCTGGAAAATAAGAGAGGAAGTTTTACTTGTAGTTTTTCTTCATTATGGGCTGGATCCTGACCCCTGCACGCTTTCCATACATGCGGGGGTCTGTCAGCACGCACGGGAAAGGGGAGTTCCCCCTGTCACTCCCCTCTCTCGTGTGCATATTTGTGTGACTTACGATGTCATAAGGCAGCCTTAAGTCACATGAGCGGATCAGCCGTCCCTTTGACCAGTAATCCGCTCATAATTACACAAACCCACCCTACTGTACAATTTAAATGCTCTCCCCCCCAACCAGCTTTGCGGGTGGTAGGGAAGCACAGCCCCTTTTATCGCAATACCTACTGTACCATACAAAGTTCAGTTCGATTAGATCTTATGTTTGTAAAACTCACGTAACATCTGGAGGGCACATGCACCCTCCCCTCAAAACACCCTGCTTATGCACTTGCACTTTGCATGCGTAAGTGGGGTGAAAGACACAAGTCTGGATCCGGCTCCATATTCTTCACAACTCTGTGTTCTGTTTTGACATAGAATATTAATCTCCGCTTGTGCACACATGTTCTAAAGGTCCGGATTTTGTAAACGTATTTGAGAACACTTTGCAAAATGCACAAAGGTTCAAAGATTATCTCGTTCAAAGTGAGTAATCACGTGTACTTTATTTTGTAACGGTACTTGAAAATGAGTTGGAACCTTAATGTTTGCAGAAGGGAATGATGTTTTTTCTCTTTGTACTTGATTTCACATAGGACCTGTGTTATAAGTAAGCCCAGGATTCTTGGGTTCTAACCTATTCTTATTATTTCCAGTTACACAAAGATTCTATGTTTTATGTATCAGGGACCTAATCTGGGTGTTAGTACCTAAAGAGACCTATGTTAACTGTTTGATCTGAAGAAGACCAAATTCTGTTTCTTAAGTTGAAGCTGTATAAATTTACAGTGAAAAGGAAAGGGAGAAAGGCAGGCAGTTCTAGCAATGCCCTTTGTTATTCGATTTCTGTTTTACGTATATTGAACATACAAAAAGATGCTCTATTACAACAGTGGATTAAAGCTGACAAATCATTTTCAACAGATGGAAAAGTCATTTACTGTCAATTAAGTCAGAAACAGGTAAATTTGTTCTCTCTGAAGAGAGTGCAAGAAACACTGCCTTGGAATCCTATGGAAATACAAGCCATAAAATGTGTGTACTTTGTATGTTTTCATATGTATATATGTACTGTATATCTCATCTTCTGATATTCTGTAGTTCTAAGGACTCTACATATGTACAGTAACATGTTTCTGCTGCACTAAAGCTGACCATACATCGCAAAATTATGTTTCAAGTCCACAGATGTCCTACAGACAGTTTTGATAGATTCAAACAATCTTGACACAATAAAAAAAAACAATGTGTGGAGTTGCAACAGGTTTTAATTAACCAATTATTTTTTATAGATTCAAACAATCTTGACACAATGACAGAGTTGGCTTTAAGATTTAAAGGATTTCTATGTGGTTGGTGTATCAAACATGCTACACACTAGACTTTTTTCCGCCGATAATCGTTCCAATCAAACGATTACACGACCGTTGAAGTGTTTAGGCATGCGCAATCAACAATATCTTGTGAATCGGTCGTGTAATCGTTTAAACAGATTTTATAGACCGCTTAATTTGCCAGATGAAGGATGCATCGGCAGAAAAATCGTAGGAGCCAGTCGTTACAAAAATTGGATTGGAGATTGGATCGCTAGAAAGAAAGTGTAGTGTGTACCCACCTTAACAGATCACCTGTCATGTCCACACTCTGAAAGAGAATTGTCCAGAATGGTTTGGATGGTGATTTGCCAGATTATCTTCTCTCTGTATGATCAGCTTTAAAGTATCTCTAAAAACAAACCAATATAACCGAAACTTAATATAAAAATAATATTAAACATTATTAAGAAATCCAATATTGACCGTTAGGCTGGTATTGGAGGGTTTGTTTTTTAAGTTTGAAGATTTAAATTTATTTGTAGGAATTTAATTCTGTTCAAGTAAAACAAAGTTTTTGATAGATTGTTATGCCCTGATACATAACAATGTGATCTTAAGCTGGGTACACACTACACTTTTTCACCCAATAATTGGTCCAATCACATGATTAAAACGCCAAATTGTAAATGGGATTTGCTTGACCCAACCAGATGACCATGATTGCATGTTACAAATGGTCCTTTGTGCGTACGCACTTATCTAACGTCAGGCCAACAGTGTGGTGGGAACATGGATTAAATGAGTGTTTACCCAGCTTTAGATTTGTCTATAGCTGGAAACTAAAAACCACTTTTTACTGTCCCCATAGTCTGTTAAATTTCCAACAAAGCCTATCTGGACAAGCTTACTTCTTTTACATGTTTAAGCACTGTCTTTCACAATAAACTATGATTTAATATTTAACTATACGCACTGGTTCACCTTTACCACTGTCCCAAATTTCCCTTTGTGTCTCCTTTTCTTTTTGTGTTTGTTTGTTCAATTTGTCAGTCTATATTTTGGGGTTGCAATACCCACCCACTGATTCTGTGGCATGGAGACAGCCTTCTCTGACAAGCACTACTCTATGAACCTTGCCACACTGAGTTTTCTGAGTTACAGATTCACTGGAAATTCATTTGGTTGATTGCTGGCATTCTGGGTCTAGGAGCATGTTTGTAGGACTTTTACCTCAGTATTAGTCTTATGCAAGGTAATTCTTGCATAGCATTTGTGAATTTGTGATTCTGGTGAGATTATTATTGGGGTATTGCTTGGTTTTGTACAGGGTCACATGAGGGACAGCTAGTACATGCCTCCCAACGGTCCCGATTCCAGCGGGCAGTCCCCACAACTTGTCCCGAGAGACCGACAAAGTTGTTTTTCGTTTTTGTTTTTTTTGTAAAGCCCTGCCGCGCGGTATATGTGGCAGGGCTTTTCCAGCACAGTACAGGAAATACAGGGCTCTTACGGGACATGGAGTCGGACATATGGCTGTTTGGAGAAATAATAAAGGGCAGACATATGGATGGCTGAATTAATAAAAGGGGCAGGCACTAGACCCGCCGCGGTGCAAGACACACCCACTTTTCTCAGACACGCCCACTGGCAGGTACATGACACACCCCCTCTACCATTTTGTCCCACTTTCCAATTCTCAAATGTTGGGAGGTATGCTAGTATGTGAATGTCGCCTGCTGTTTCCTGGGTGCATACATTCATATTCCTTTTAAACTTCTATTTTTAGCAAGTTTGAGCCATAGCTTCTGTGATCTTGGGTTTGCATGTTAAGTTTGCATATAGCATTATAATGTGCTGATAACAAGCACAGCTTTTGCATAACCAGTGACTGGAACA
This sequence comes from Limnodynastes dumerilii, assembly GCA_011038615.1. NCBI lineage: Eukaryota > Metazoa > Chordata > Amphibia > Anura > Limnodynastidae > Limnodynastes > Limnodynastes dumerilii. The sequence continues at coordinate 135,332 of WWET01003235.1, read as the reverse complement.
GTCTCTTTGACTGTTTGTTTATTTATTTTAAGGTTTTACATTCATTGACAATCCAGCTGTCCTTGAACCATAATTTCCACCATATCCTTATTTTACTTTCCAGCATGATCTATCGCTCAATGTGCAGGGAGCACAGAGCTCCTGTGTTATGCTTTTTGTACATTATTTTATAAATGTGCTGAAAATGTTCTGGTTGTACCATAGCAGCTGAGCTTTCAGCATAGTACAAACTATTCCTGCAAGCATGCAACGGCGCCTGATGCATTTTCCTGACACAGCGGCCTTATTGGCATTTCTAGCCTTCAGTTTGGCCAGTGGCTGTACTCCTTTGTATATAAACATTCCATGAACAAGTGAATCGTGATGTTATCTAGCAATAATTTGGAGGGTTTGAGGGATTTACTTTTTCTTAAAACTATATCTTTGGATAATTTTGTAAAGGCTGGTCACTTTTTTCTGGTGACAGAAATAGAAGCATTCTCATACGTCGCATATTTCTCCCATTTCCAGTGTGGGGATGAATGTCTCTGGGGAGAAATATTGCGCTCCAAAGCCTCCCCCTGCCTGAAGCTATGACCCGTCAAGCAGTCCAACCTGGAATGGCTGCACTGGAGTGGTATTTACTGACTGCAGATGTGGTTTGCCGGCAGTCTGCATCTAAGACTCTACCCTTAACCCTTTGCTTACCTTTAGTTTCTAGCAGTCTAACCATAACCTTCCCCTTAAGCCATAACCTTATGCCTTCTGCCATCTAGTCAACCCCCCCCCCCCAAACTTTCTCTTAAGTCTGTTTTTCCTGTCAGTCAACCCCTCTGTTTAGCAGAAGCATTTTAACAGTTTCATCTACAGGTGGATACTTGTGCAGTTTTCTACCATCTGACCCAGTGGTAGTCACCTTGTCCCTACTGCCCACTAGTGGGCGATTCAAGCTTCCATGGTGGGCAGTGGGGGTTTGCTGTTGGTGGGCCCAAAGCATATTTTTTGCACTTGGGCCCACAACTCACTAATTCCGCCACTGGTCTGGAGTTCCCGCACTAGTAGGTACTGTATCGAAGGCGATGCAGAAATTAATTAAATATAAATTATTTATGTATAAATTAAGTTCAGATTTTTTACAAACCCTCCCCTCGCTTACAAAAGTGGGTGGTAATTATTAAAAGGTTGACAACCCCTGATCTGACCTATACAGGCAAATGGTAACTGTGGGCTTTTAGAAGAGGTGTTGACTTAGATCAATTTCCTTACAAGCATTCACCTGTTTTTGAGTTTTTGTTTCATGTACAGTTTTAGTTTTCTCTGTAAGGATGAAGGGCGGTGTCATACAGTTTCCATTAAGTAATGAAGTAAATACATTTGCAAACCTCACCATTTAAGCAGGGGTGCACTGTTATAACTTCTAATAATGTTCCTCTGCTTAATAGGGAAATATTGAACAGGAATCCCAATTTAATACTATACTTGGATAAATATATATGACATATGGTTGTCCATATAAAATTGATCGGCATTATCTTGCTCTTAAATTTTAAAGACGTCTGTCAAACCCTGTTTCCCCCCCCACCTAATCATGGGAAAACAATTGTGGGGTTTCCTATTATTAGCATTGCCAGATTTGGCAAAGTAAACCATAGGGGTGGGGGTGTTACAGTATGCATTTTTTTGGCCTTTTTTTTTTGCTTTTTTCACAAATTTACAATTTACTGTAATAGATGGAAATATGTGCACTTTGTGCTTTTTCCTGTCTTTGTTGACAATTGAATCACCGAGTGGCTCCAACACAGACATTGGGTCATGATGGTTTCTGATGACAGTGGTCCCAGGATTGCTCTATGAAGCTGCTTATCCCGCATATTGGAAACTGGGGAGAGGCTGCAGCCTTCATCTGTGTATTTTAGGCAGTGGAAATGGAGCCATAAGACTGGCAGGTGGAGCCATTGATGTGCGGTACAGCTTCCTGTATTACTATTCGTGACCCCTTCCAGATACACACTTGCATCACTATTGTAGAAAACAGATGGCTGCAAGACACTGTTTTTTCACTTATTTGATTTGATAATACTCAGACCTCTGGATAAGACTTAAGCTGTAAATAAGAGAGACATGCAGTGGAAACATTTTTGGCTTTGTTTAAATAGACACTGAACACTGATAGTAGAATTTCCATTTATGTTTATTCACATGGTTAAAAATAGCATGATCGTAGTAGGCATGTATTTATATGCCATAAGTAGTTTCAATGCGTAGCACAACATGGTAATGTTTACTGAAGGTATGCTGGACTTCATCTATGTGCTTTCCATGCGTCGCTGTTTATTTCACATGTGATTTAAAAAAACTTTAAGAAAATGTTTTCAAATTGTTTTTTTTTTCCCTTCTGTAGCTAGTTTTACTGGAAGGTTAATTTTACAATTATGTGGTGTGTATATATAAATATATATCGATAATGTGTCCGCTAGACTCGCACGTATGGAATTGAAATAGCAGGACCCTGCCTTAAGATTTTGGCGGCATCCCCACGCAAAATGGGGACAGGTCATAAATGTTGATAGGGCATTAACACGCCCTGCTGTGAAATTTACACAGATCATTTCTCCTAATTAGTGTACAGGCCGTTTGCTTCCTGCCACCGCCATCTGAAACGCTGGCATGCTCAATTGCCAATGGTGGGCGGCTCCCACTCGCAAAGACTAGAAATTGACCAGATTTCGGACATTGGGATCTGGTCCCATGTCATTGTTGCTTTTCTTTTTCTGTCTTTTTTGTTTGTTTGTTTGTTTTGTTTTTTGTCCAGTTCCCTGCCACGTCTTGCCCCTGTTTTTAGGTGCCATGGGGCACTTATGAGTGGCATAAGCTACCTTAAGTTCCCATGCGTATTTTCCCTCATAAGTAATGAAAATACGTATGGACATTGACAAGCCCTCCCTCTCTGTCTAATCTAAATGACCCCCCCTGCCCACTTCTAACTTTCTATGCAGGCTGCATTAATGCCTCCTTTTACTTAACAAACTGGACTGGATTCACAACAACATTTTTTTTTAAACTTATGTGCCTAGTTTTCCGTTCAGAGGTACTACGCATGTATAGTAACTATTTTACGCTTTAAAGACCGCATATACGCAATCTACATAACAAAACGCTACGTAGATAGCATAAAATAGTTACTACGCATGCATAGTACCTCTGAACGGAAAACTAGGCACAGAGGTTAAAAAAAATAGTTGTTGTGAATCCAAACCTATGTGCGGTCTTTAAAGACCGTACGTAAAAGCTACTTAGATTGCGTAGTCTCTATGACTACTAATTTTCGGCTTTCTTAACTGCACACAGATAAGAAGCCACATCTTCTAAGGTGTGAATCAGTGCCATTGTGGCCATTTCTAATGTTTTGGATGTAGTCGATGTAACAGTGCTCAGATCTGCATGAACATAAAGAATCTAGTGTTTTGTATGGAGTCACAACGTTGCAGAAATCCAGCTGCTGGAATCACATGCCAGGCTGTTGGACAATAAATGTTATTTACACATGATATATGTGATATCACTTGTATCCCTCTTAGACTATTATAGTCTTCTAAAACAGATTAGAATTTCTGTAGAGACTGTTGCTGGGTTAATTAGTCCTCTCATTTGGATGTTTCGTTTTCCTGGCTTAGAATACCCAACCCTGTTCCTTAGTCTCCATAATTCACTATAATTAGTCATGTAATTGTAAAGCGGAACAGGCAATGTGAGAGCAGATAAAGCGTGTAGAGGTGGAACTGGGGATATGACTTCAAGACTTAGCAACACATTTAAGTGACAATAACTATTCCCATAATTATCCAGTGATTTGTATGATGCCACAAATCCTGCACCACCAGGCAGCCCACAGCCAAATTAAACATTGTAACAAAGCCTAGAAGAACAGAATGCAAATATAAATCATAGATGTACAATGAGAAGTAACACATATAAATAGCAGAAATACAGCTTAGACCTTGCGTCATAGTTGCAGACTCTCTTGGAATACCGGAAACACAGGCGATTCCCCCACATTTGTGGTTAATGATGTAATTTAATGCAAATCACTGCCTCAAGACCCGCAGCACTATCGGTGCTGTCATCCATAGTGTTACTAAGGATGGGTGGGACTTGATGCCATAATTTGGTTCCTTAAGCCCCAGCCTTAGCAGCTCTATGAATCACAGCCTTGATGGGTAGGAAACAGGACTTCAGGCAGTGATTTGGATTCATTATTCCCCACCCCCATACTGTTATCAGGTAGACACAAGCAGGTTATGTGACCTGGGATATAGTGCTCTCCTCCATCTAGTTCAAGTAGTGTACACCACAAATAGATGGATATTACAGTAGTTGGAAAATGTCAATTTTAATTGTAATTACTATTGTCATCAGTGCAGAAACTGTACAGGAAGTCCCCCTTTTACCATTCTGTTTCACAAATGCTAATAATAATATTTATTAATACTTGAATTCTTATCCTTTTGTCTCCAGCAAAGAGACTTTAAGGATGTGAAATGCTGGTGTTTCCTGGTCGGATCAGAAGGCTGTTGGGTGTAGGAGGGACTTAGCGAGACTGTGGTCAGGGCAGGGTTATTTCCACTGGAAACCAGAACTTCAGGGATAATTATACAACCGGGAACCATAGCATTTTTCTATGATTGTATCTGGTATACACACAGTTAATGCATGACATTTAAATGTCAGCTATATTTAAAGCAAGGTAGGTGGTAAATAATCGGATTACACCTTAGTATGTACATAACTGCTGCATTTCCCTAGTGATTAAAAGAAAGGAATGATTTTTGCATTGTCATTAGACTGTTAGATATTTAATCTATGTCTCATAGGGTGGTGTCATCACTGAAATCAGGGGATATTTGACTGGATCCAGGCTGTGGACTCTGGTCCACAGTCTTTATCCATCTGTACCTGGAACTTTAGTCATCTCTCTTAACTATGGACAAATGGAGTTTCTGATTTTAACTAGAATGTCCATGGCTGTTCTCGAGATCCTGGTTAGCTCTAACTATTGAGCTTTGATTACGCCATGGGAAACACTACATTCCTATCATGGTGAAAATATTCAGTGTAACTCATCACAATAAACTGATTTGGTTTTCAGTCGTCCTCAGCAATTTTCTACACAATGAACAGATATTTGCACACAGAGCTGGTTTATTTGTTTGAAAGCCTTTCTTACTTGGGGGAAGGATGTATTTTTTGTTCAGTACTGTAGAAGATATGTTTAATTTATTATTTCTTTTTTTACAATGGCAATAGCAGATAGTGTTGCCATCCTACACATTGTCAGTTTCCAAGAATACTAATTACAAATTGCATTTGTGCCATGTTCCTTGTGAATGTTCTGTTCAGTCAACCTGCAGGAGAAGCTAAAACGCTATCAGCTTCCAAGCAGCCGAAACCCTCAATGCTTGGCCAAGGTGCTGACATATAAAACTCATTTAGATAGTTATCAATGACCTCGTCCCCTTGTCCTGGTTTAACCATATTTGTTTGAAGTCGGCCAGTACGCTAATACACATTTAGAGGATCCAATACATCTTAGAGCTATCGATTAAAAAATAAAATAAAAATGGTTTGTAAAAGCAGCGCTAGCGGTAAGGAAAACAAACAAACAAATTATTATTCCCCCCCCCCCCAAGATGAGTGTTAATTGGCTGACTGCTTTGATTCCTATATGGTAGATCCTCCCAGGGGTTTTGAGTGGCAAAGGTCAGGCTGTGAGGAAGGAAGACTTAGGGTCAGGCTGCATGGAAGGGGAGGGTTAGGGTAAGGATTCGGGAGTGGGTTGGGGGATAGAATACTGACCGTGTATGGTGCTCCAGGGATTGATTGATATGCCTTTTCGAGGCATAAGCAATTGTTTGCCCATCCAGTTCGGAACTGGCCCTATCAAAATATATCGCAACGAGGACCCCTACCCCCCCATGCTGATGTTACTTGTCAAGGGGAGACTTGTGTAAATCCTGTTAAGCGCCTATTTCTGTATCAGGCCTAATATGCTTTTATTATAATGATACTTAATATTTATTGGTGAATATGGCATTGGGTCTTGGGGCATAATGCAATGAAAGTCAACTTTGGCTAATGATTAGTTTAGACTTCCTGGTCCACCAATAGTGAATGGTCCATGCATAGTATATAACAGTATTCACTGGCCAATAACAGTGTATTAAATAAACCTATCTTCCTCATTTTATTGCCTTCACTATTTACAGCTTATTATATAATATTAAGGCTACTAATTAACTTTGCTTGCCATCTTAATGTTACACTGCAAACACTATATAGAAAAGTTTCCATGTTGCCTGATCTTGTTTCTTCGGATGCGTTTGTAAGTAAATATCTCTATGGTTTGTTCCAGGAGGTGGAACCTGATGCTAAACTTGATGGAGAAACTGCATCGGACAGTGACAGCAAAACTGACCCTTCCATTACTCAGCAAGGCACTCCAACCGATGACACTCCTGAAGTCCTCAACCGGGCCTTGTCCAACCTGTCCTCCAGGTCATACCCATTTCTTATTCCCGTCATCCAGTTTTGTGTGCTGTACAAACGAGACAACATTTGTTGTGCTATATTTACCAGCAGTCAGCGGAGTTTCCATTTTACAAGGGTTGCATTTGTTCAGCATATGACAGTGAAATGTTCATTGTGATGAGAACATCACTGCTAATGAAATGAGACAAGTAACTGTTGACTTGCATTCACTCCATGACTGCCCTGTAAGCAGATTATAGGGAAACCGCAGCACTGCTAAATCCCAGCTGGCAAAGATACTAATGAATTGGTGCAATGGTCAAAATAAATCTCTTGATCCTGCCTGCATTTATAGCATAATGTTCTTGGAAATGTTTGAAACAGGGACTCCTCTTAGGGCCTGAGGTTTTCAGTAACGTTGGTCAAAAGAACATATTAATCTGTGCTAATAAATCGTAACATATTCTGACAATTCCTGGACAGTGTTTCGTTTGCAAGTGGGTGTTCCCTCTTAGTCCTTAGTCGATGCATATATGGGCAATATTCAATGAATTTGTAACAATCTGAAATTTTTAAGGAATACAGCATATATAAGTATATATATATTTGATGTTTGCTCCCCATAGTAACCCCATATCTTCTGGTTAAGACTGATATTAAAAGGGAACATGTCCTCTAAATAACTCTAAATTGTATCATGAGGTTTGTTGAAAAGCTTTTCGCAGCAAATCTCTGGAGCACTGCGGCAAAGTACCGATGTACAATGACCAAGTGTCCCAAAACTATTCCACATTTTTCTTTCTTATTCCCAATTTCTATCCAGTCTATCTGATAGAAGTAGGATCATCTATTAGTCATCATAGACAAAGATGGGGGGTCGGGTGAAATCCACCGTGATAAAATTGACTTTTTTTGCAGTGGCTGCGACTATCAGAAGTAACTTCTTATTACCTATTGTGGGCGTTCGATTGAAATTTTGATCATATAAACCCCAGAACACCCATTGTTGGGTGGGTCTAAAAGAGATACCTAGTTTGTTCTTCATAAACTCTGCCACAACATTCCAGAAATCCCTAATTTTAGGACAGGACCATAAACAATGGTAACTTCTATGCTTAATATAATCAGAAAGTAATCATCCTCCTTTTCTATATGGCATTCATTATTTAGGATCCCTAATGCGGAATGTATCAGTTTCCTTCCGTTGTTAAATGAGTCTAGTCTGCTGTATCTGCTGGTAGAGCAAGGATAGTGCAGACATGCTCTAATGTCTCCAGATAACACTGGAAGCAGCCATTTTTGACAAAGATCACATGGCCAGGTCTATGAAGAATACAATGTTGTCAGGTATGAGGGACACGCTCACAGGACATACGTAGATGAGACTAAAGTGGGTGTTATCAGTGAGAATGTGGACCGTGATGGTTTTTGCTGTATAATTATATTCAATAATTAAGGCTGCGTATGAGAGCTGCTCACTGGTTATGGCGTGTATTGCTTGTTACTGCAGAATGTGTTCTATGGTAGCATTCCGCTGTTGTGTTGATATTTTGGTTTGTTGATTTATTTAGACAACATAAAAGATAAGTGTTTGTGCTGATATTCCGCTGTGTGTATTTTCCTGTTAGGTGGAAGAACTGGTGGGTTCGTGGCATTCTGACTCTGGCCATGATAGGCTTTTTCTTCATCATCATCTATTTGGGACCCATTGTGCTCATGATGATTGTAAGTAGAGGTTAGGGATCTGTCTGTATGTGTTAGCTTAAACTATTTTCTAACACGCGTCTTAATCCTCTCGCAGGTGATGTGTGTGCAGATTAAATGCTTCCAGGAAATCATCATGATCGGCTACAATGTCTACCATTCCTATGACCTTCCCTGGTTTCGTACGCTTAGCTGGTAGGTAAAGGTCTTCCAATAGGTTGGAAAATAAATATAAGCTCTAAACGCCACCGTCATATTACACCTCTTACGTTTCCGAACAACAATATTCTCTGGTTTCATTCATGAAAGCTTTCTAAATAAGTTTTGTGATCCTTTTTGTCTGTGCTATACATTTAAAACAACTATGTAATGTTTTTTTAATTCCAGGTACTTCTTATTGTGTGTAAATTACTTCTTCTATGGAGAGACGGTCACTGACTACTTCTTCACATTAGTTCAGCGAGAGGAGCCCCTCCGAATCCTCAGCAAGTACCATCGCTTCATCTCCTTCGCCCTCTACCTGATAGGTAAGAGGTTCCCTCCAGTCCTGCATTTCACAGGCCGCGTCACCATACAGCGCCACGTCACCATATGTGTTTTATGTTTTGTTTCCCTTAATACTATAGACAACTTCTCCACTACCCCTACATAATAGTTACATCAACCTCGGCATCAATATTTATCACATCAGCCTGAGTTTATAGAATGTGCTATTTCGGTTGCTGCTCATGTAGTGTATGGTAACCTGTGAAAACTTCATAACATTTCTGTGTATTGCCCCTGTATACGTTTGGCACCATACAGACATGTGTTGTGTATGAATGTGTGAAGTGGTAGGATATATTTTTTTAATGCCACTGTCTTTTTTTTCTCTTTCCTCCTCTAGGTTTCTGTATGTTTGTTCTGAGTCTAGTGAAGAAGCATTACCGTCTGCAGTTTTACATGGTATCTACCTATAGATTTCATCTTGTCTAGTCTACAGCATCATAGATATTTCTAAAAATAATAATTCCAGGGAACTGGATTTAAAAGATCTCTCCTGAACACATGAAACCTTTTTCATGTTGTTGTATATTTCACCTAGGTAGCTGTTGGTGGCAGAGAGTACATTATTAGGGGATAAGCAGCATCCCATCAAGATAATCACAGAGTAACGCACCAGAGTATTAATATAATCACAGTAAAGAAGGCCAGGCACTATGCAGTCTCCCCGGTGACCAATAGAACGGTTCTATGCAAACTAAAGGAGAAGAAATTTCTTGTTTCTTGAATCTCTAAGTCAAAACATTTTAACAAAATTTAAACATTTCCATCTAGTATAGGTACAGTTACAACTTGTTTAGGTTAAGGCAATGTGGGACTGATGCAATCTATGACTATAGGTCTTGATGTATTAAGTTCTTTTTGGCAAATTTTTATATTTCATCCTTAAATGAATGTTAAAAGCAGTTGACCACATTTATTTTTCTGGGATGGCGTCTATAAAATATACAAGATGTTTTGGGATGGCAGTAGCCATTGGTTTGTGAGGGATGTGATCCTGGTCCGAGCGGCTTTATTTCAAACATGAGTGACTATTATTCGAACAACCCTGATAATAGAAAATTGCTATTGGGAACAGGCATCTATTTCCCCATTCTCAATAGCGAGAGGCTGAGGTGGTTGTGGTGTGAAGTTTAGGGTTAGGTTGCGGTGGGCTAAAATTAGGGTTATGTTGTGGAGTATGAAGGCTTAGGGTTAGGCTGCGGGACATGGAGTGTTAGTTATAGGGCTTAGGTAGGGGACGGATAGGGCTAGGTTGCAGGAAACAGGGTTAAGGTTAGGGATGGGTTAAGGGAAGGGTTAGGATAAAACACTTACCTTCGCCACTCCAGGAGTCGCTTTCTAAAATGCAAACTGCCGCCAATTGCTATCAGTCTGTATTCAGATGCTGTACAATACAGGATATCGTACACTCCTTTGTAATTACTATGATGTTTTTTTTATGTTGCATCGCAATATATATTCATTCTGTGAACTGATTTGTTTGTCCTGTAAATACACCTGTTTCTTATTTACCCTTATAGTTTGGCTGGACTCATGTCACACTCCTGATTGTTGTGACGCAGTCTCACTTAATAATTCATAACCTCTTTGAAGGCATGATCTGGTGAGTTCTGATTCGTCTTATGTTACAGGTGTGTCCTTGCTTGGTTTGTCCATTGTCATTTGCTAATATGATAGAGCTACATCAGTTGTGCATGTTTCAGACGGGACCAGAGCTTTCCCGTATTGCACAAAGCTTTCTTGCTCAGCCAGGCTAGTTGGGGACACGTGTATTGTAAATGCATGTTGCTTGTCAGTGCTGTGGGCTTTAATCAGAAACCAGCCTATTGCTTTGCGATGAACCAAGAAGATTATTGGGGGCTAAATTAAGTTTGCCTTTATATGAGCAGTCCTAGAGTTACAAAGGCAGAGGTTCAATGATGTGGAATATTTTATTTATGGCAAAGTACCCGGGGTAAGTGCAATCGTCTTTTTTTACATGACCCATTGCGTCCATATCTTTGAGGAAACTCCCCTTTTTCAGGAAATAATTACTCTTGGATCCGCCATAGTCACACTCTGGTTCTTATTTACTACATAATGGTCCGGATTCACAGTTACGTAGTTTTCGTCTTACGTACATTGTATTAAGAGTTGAGCTACTACACATGCGTAGTAGATTATTTACACTATCTATGTGCCATTTCTGTACGTAGATTGTGTAAGCACAGTCTTTACATTTTTTTAATTCTATATGGTGATATGTCTAAAAAAATCTATTCAGTTGGTGGATTTTAACTATTTTAGTGTAAGTAAGTGGGTGATTATAATATTATACATTTTATGTGTTCTAGGCTTTCTTTATAACCTGTTAAGCCACTTACCATTTAGTCAGGTCTTCATCTGTCCTGTTCCTGTGTTTATACGGACTGCACAGGTGCCAATATATCTGGCGTAAATGGCATATTTTTAGACTGAAATGATGAAACTTCACAGAGTTTGGATGATTAAAATTCATTAACGACCCTTGTGTCCGGTGACTGCTTGATGTGAAGTATCTGGTTTCTCTTGATTGTACCTAAAATGGAAGCTATCTCTTTGTTTTGTGCTCAGGCCAAGTAGGAATAGTTCACACTTAACCAATTGTAAGAGGAAAAAAAACACACTAAAGTAATATTAAGCAACGGATCAATATTGGTTTGAACCGTATACTCTCATTTATTTATTTTTGGTACAGCAACGTAGATTCTAGGTATACCATAGCTTGAACGTTGTTAGTAATCTGTTGTGCTAGCTCTTTAACAGGGAACCCGGGAAAATTATCTTAATATCAAATGATTGATTCTAATATGTTTCTTTTTTTTTTCTTGAAGGTTCATAGTCCCCATCTCCTGTGTGATCTGTAACGACATCATGGCCTATATGTTTGGCTTCTTCTTCGGTCGGACACCCCTCATCAAGGTAATTACACATGGCTAAGTGCTTTTCTGTCATCTTTTGTGAACCTTATTATGCCTTTTGATTTTAAAGGGGAATATCTCAGGACAGGTAAAATTTCCAGTCCACGTCATCCTCTAACAAGCTTTGTCTGGATGGAGCTTCTATCAGAGCAGGTGTTGGTTTCATGTAAGAGGCTCTCTTTGCTCACCCTTTTGGTGTACTTTCCCTTTAACTTTTAATAGAGAGAACATAAGGACAGAGATGTCTTCTTGTCTCTAGAGGTAGATAGAGTAATGAGTGCTCTCCATATGGCTTGGGGATTACCTGCTTCAGCATATACTGCTGCAATAGCTGTAGGATGCTTTGTAGCATAGATAATCTCTCCATACACATATTGTGCATTTTTGTATATATAGTGGAGGAGTTTATTATGGCATATTGGGCCTGATCCAGAACAACGCTTCGAAGTGAATTTACGCGTGGCGGAGACGTAAAATCGCTGTTTAGAACGCACTGCGCATGCGCATCATAGAAAATACGCACATTCACGTAGCGTAATTGTGAACGTATGGGCCATTCACGCATGTGTCACGTAAATACTTACGCGTGGGCGTGCCAATTTTACGTGAGTCCAAAATACGTCTGAAATACGTTAAGTAGGTGGGGGTTTGTATTTAAAGTGTACAGTATGGGCCTGCTTA
>WWET01003235.1:86411-120158 GCA_011038615.1 Limnodynastes dumerilii | reverse complement strand
CATGCGCAGTAGCAACCACACCTGCTCTCATGCAAGATAGCGGTGGAAGGACCCACTGCCGCCATCTCCCTAGTAGCTTCCCAGGAGTCCCTCACCACACTGGCAGTTGTGCACTTCCATAGCCCGGCAGAGACGGGCCGCTTTCTCAGCTGTGTCGGGTCTGGGAGCATGTGCATTAGTTTACCCCACAACCGAGCAGCATAGTCTGGATGCAAGTCTACACCGCTGCCATGCTGATTTGCAATGTAATCACATTAGTCTGCTGCTTAGTTGTGTCTGGTTCTTAGTCGCACTAATAAATCTAGCTGTTTAAGCATAGATACGGTTTAATTGGGTTCATTTCTTTCACCATTTTCGTCCCCCCCCCGCCTGCTGAAGTCACGGGGAAGGGAATGCAGGGAGCTGAAGTCACGTGATGGGGAATGCAGGGAGCTGAAGTCACGTGATGGGGAATGCAGGGAGCTGAAGTGATGGGGAATGCAGGATTAACGGGTCACGTGATGGGGAATGCAGGGAGCTGAAGTCACGTGATGGGGAATGCAGGGAGCTGAAGTCACGTGATGGGGAATGCAGGGAGCTGAAGTCATGTGATGGGGAATGCAGGGAGCTGAAGTCACGTGATGGGGAATGCAGGGAGCTGAATTCACATGATGGGGAGTACAGGGAGCTGGAGACACATGATATGGAATACTGGGAGCTGGAGACACATGATATGGAATACTGGGAGCTGGAGACACACGATGGGGAATACTGGGAGGCTAAAAAGAAATTAATGGGGAATACTTTTTTCCGTCATTTTGACAGGCATTTGATATAATTGCCTCTCTGACTTGTTGAATAGACTACTAAACTAAGTTATGATGTGTTCTGATTGGCTTCTCCCCTGTTCTCTCACCAGTTATCACCAAAGAAGACGTGGGAAGGATTTATAGGGGGCTTCTTTTCTACAGTCGTGTTTGGAATACTGGTAAGTAATGTGATCTCACCAAAGCTTTCTGGGTTATTTATGTATTTGTTGGTGAATAGAAATAAACAGTTGTCAGCCTCTGCCATTTACCCACTGTTATTCTGGCTGACAGTGTGATAATATTAAACATTTCTTAGTGTCTGTGTCCTAGCTTATCTGAGACCGCTTACTAGAGCTCTGCAGATAGAAGGGCTGATTAAGTGTCCTGAGCAAAACCATGTTGCAATGTAAGGGGTGAAAATAAATTCTACTTCTTTTGCATGCAGGAAATATGCTATGCTTTTACACATAGAACTTGCATACTTCATAGCTTCATGTTTAATCTGCAAATTAGAATTGAGCTAGGAAACATTACCTCATCTTTCATTTTGTTTTGACTGTTTAGATTATCCATTCGTCGCAGTATAACATGGTTTTGCTCAGGTCTACACATGCACCTATTTTGCCCTTTAGCTGGGTACACAACAGAGGGCTATCTGACAATTATTGTGCAGGTCACAAGGGATTTGATTAGATTATTGGGAGTGTCTCATATTTCCAATCGGCCATGTCCCAGTGGTAAATACATCAGTGTGTACTGACACAGGATCTTGCAATGATTCCCATTTCTGCATACAGTGCCCTTATGGGTGAGCATATCATTGCAGCATTGGTTTATGGGAATAGTTTGTAAACGATGCACAGGAAAGTACAGAGCATTGTGTACAGGGGCACCATTAAGCAGATCAGGGCTTTAAATCGTTACACCTGGTTGACAAAATGTCGGCTCATGCGTTGAAATTGTCAGTGTGTACCTAGCATTACTCCCACTCTGGAACAGCCCTAGAGTAAACGCTACCAGGAAAGTGTTAAATTAATCTGTATGTGCTGGACAGGCTTTATGACTAAATTCTGTATGATCTCTAATTAATTATAAATCCTATAGTAAAACTAAATAGTTTAGACATAACCTAATTTCTGTTACATACGTTACTTCCCTTCTTTGCAGCTGACATATTGTAAAATGTCAGATGAATACACACATACAGGATGTTGTACATATTGCTATATTGCTATTGGCATGTGCATGTGGCTCATTTGTATTGGGGCTTATTGTTGCCTCACTTGCCATGTAAGTTTTACAGCAGCGACAGCAACTTCTTAAAAAAGTTAGAGGGCTCTCTCACTAGCCACTCACATGTGTCATGTAGAGATATGGGGGCGCCTAGGGACACGTAGAACCACAGAGATGGCTTCTATGTACTATAGAGGTTTATTGGGTGTTCTTTCCACTTGTGTCAGGACATTACAGTCCCTGTCTGACTCTTGTTGATGCTTTTTTTGTGATTTTTATTTACTTTTCTACAGCTCTCCTACATCATGTCTGGGTACAATCACTTTGTATGTCCTGTGGAGTTTAACAACGAATCCAATCGGTTTACTTTGGACTGTGAACCATCAGAACTTTTCCAGTTACAAGAATATCCTATCCCTGCAATGCTGCAGTCTATCATCGGCTGGGTACGGACTATATATATGTGAGATAAATCATAAGCCCTTCCTTCTTTATTCACAAAATCCTGTTTTAATAGATCTTGCAGTAAAGAAGGAAATGCTTTCCTGACAATCAGTGCTAAGCGAGGGGTAGTAGATGCAAAAAGTGTACTGAAACAATAGCGCTAGATTCAGTTATCCATAATGATGGGATTCCTGTCTACTGCAGTAGCCGAACATCTGGGCTGCAAGATAAAAGACATGATGCTGCTTTGCATGATGTTGTGCTGTTTTGGAGGCACATCACAGAGGTGAATCTACCCCTTAATTTCATGTTTGCTTCTTTCCTAAAAGTAGTATTTTCGGTTAAAACATTCTTTACACAGAATATATATATATATACACCGTATTTTATTTTTTTATTTTTTGGAAGATTGACCTCTAGTGGCTGCTGTGTAGTATACATGTGTAAAATTGTTTTTGTGTATAGGAAGTTTTCTCACTGCAAATACATCAGAGACCATGCAAGGAGCAACAAAAATGGTACATGGCCTGTGTCATACAACATACCAAGAAAGACCAGAGGAACTAAACATGTATAGCTTGGAGCAGAGAAAGGGCATTTTTCAAAGGAAGAGGTGTATTAGAACACAAGTACATGAATATAAACAGGAGGGTGGTAGATTCAGGGGAAATGTGTGGGAAAAAATACTTCACTGAAAGGGTGATAGATAAGTGGAATATTCTCCCATCTGAGGTGGTAGAGGGTAACACAGTAGAACAGTTTAAACATGCTTGGGATAAATATAAGGATATCCTAAATCTTAAACTAAATTGAGGGTAAATAGGGTCTAGGGTCAGTATAGTTTTAAATAAACAACTGGGCAGACTAGATGGGCCATGTGGCTCTTATCTGCCGTCATTTTCTGGTTTTTTTTGTAAGGGTTTTCTTTGTTGTTCTTTTGTCAGTCATAAAATGGCCGTTTATTATAAACAACCATTGTGAAAAGCTATATTTTTAAGGCATTTATTTATACATAGAAATTTTATATGTGTTACAATACCCACTGAGCACAACTTCTGGCAGCCATTACCTGCTGTTGATCCACTCCTGGTTGAATTAATTGTGTTCAGCTACCAATAGGGCAGCTTTGTATCTGCTAAAAACTAATGTCTGGGCTAAGCACAGGCTTTCCTGGGACGCTGTCTGCAATTCAATTCTCTTTCCATCCTTGCAGCAAATTTACTTTGTGTCGTTGGATATATCATACCCAGTCAGTCTGTCATCTCTGTCTGCCTTCGGGCATTAGTTCATGTACACCTCTTCTCTCATGCTGGGGTGTATTGATTAACATGTGCCAGAGTGGATTGGTGGCCTTTACCTGTGGTGTTAAGTTCCATTGCTGCAGGCATAGTGTTTTTGTTTAAATAATCTGTCTGAAATACTATGGTGTATTAATGGTAAAGCAATAATGGAGGTTAGAATATCCTGCTGTTATGCATTGGTTCTTCTGAAACAGTCATTGGTGTGAGTTTGGTTACTAGCATGCAGAGAGACTATAGAGCAGTCAGTGTAAGTAGCATTGCAGATATCTGTGTCTGTGCCTTCTTACTACCTTTAGCACCAGTCCTGTACATTCTATTATTTGTGTTCTTCTCCTGCAGGAAACAATTTGGATGTATCCTTTCCAAATCCACAGCATTGCTCTTTCCACGTTCGCTTCACTCATAGGGCCGTTTGGAGGATTCTTTGCCAGTGGATTCAAGAGAGCTTTCAAGATCAAAGTAAATATTATGAATTCATCTCCACATTTGCCAAGTTTGCTGTTGATTAAAGTGAGACCTGGCTATCCACTCATAGGGCTGTATTCACACCAATAGACAGAGCCCTCCCTCCCAGGCTAATCTAAATCCCTCCCCTCTCCCACTTCTAATTATGCACTCCCCGAGGCGACATTAGCACACCTCTTTCTAACCTAACTGTTTAAAGACCGCACAGAGGCAATCTAAGTACCTATGTAGATTTCGTAAATGTACTACTGCACATGTGAAAAGTTACATTCAGCAACTTACGCACCTAAGAATCCAGAGCTTTGCCTGTTGCCTTTACATGCCACACTTCCCACACCCAGCAGTCCTAGTTAGCTAGGGTTTCTAGAACAAGAGAAAAGGCTGTGCTGTGTAAGCCATACAGACAGTTAGTCCGTGGATACATGTTGAAAGCATTTCTTGAGCAAGGTTCCTCTTTTTAACCCTTTATAAGGGCTCTACATTTGCATAATGTGCTACCTCATTTCTTGTTCTTCCATCTGACAGGATTTTGCCAACACCATCCCAGGCCACGGAGGCATCATGGACAGATTTGACTGCCAGTACTTAATGGCCACGTTTGTCAATGTGTACATTGCCAGCTTCATCAGGTGGGCATTGAATGAGTGCTTCTGGAATTTGTGACACTTCATACGTTCACTCTACGTGTTTCCTTGCACCCTCCGTCAGGTACTCCACAGGTGCACTGAAATGGATGGGCCTGTATGTACAGGATTTGTACTTGGGCCATCCTCCCCCAACCCAAGTCACTGCTGCCACCCACCACTAGTTCAAAGGGGGTACATAAACACACACACACACACGTGACAGATATCCTGCGATAAGTGTGTGTAAGGGCCCTCATTCAGCCGGCAGCAGCTGATTTGCGGCAGTGTGGGTCTCTGCTCTGTGAGTGTGCTGACTTCTGAGGCAGAAAGTCCTGATAGACTTGGGGCAGATATTTTCTGTCCATCAAAGTGTTTATCGGGACTTTCTACCTTAAAAGCCAGCCAGTGCATGTCAACCCAAAACACCCCTCGCCCATTATAGAAACAGCACTAGTGCTCCGTTTTCATATCTGTTTATGGTATCATCACTCATTATAGCTAATTATTTATGTTGGCCTCATGTTCAGATCCTGTAAATGCATTGTTTGAAACACATGGCAATTGACTAGTTTAATCTTTGCAGCACAGCAGTTACTGAATTGCAGTGTATTATAGTCAAATCCAATGGACTGAATGTAAGAGTATCCATTCTGATTAATGACAATACAAACAAACATTAAAGTCATTCTCTTTTCCTTTTTTCTTTTTAGGGGTCCGAACCCAAGTAAACTAATCCAGCAGTTTTTAACTTTACGTCCTGACCAACAAATTCACATCTTCAACACACTTAAAGTGCACCTAACTGAAAGGGGAATGCTGGAAAATGGCGCTGGTGTGTAAGGCGGCTGTGCACTCCGTCTTGGCGACTCCTCTACCTGGCGCATGCGGGTTCACTGTACAATACTGCGGTTCCAGCCTTTTCCCAGAGAGGACTAGTAAACCCCTCCTCTGCCGGCGTAGGTTCCAGAGGTCGTAACCTTTGTGTAAACCTCTGTGCAATTTCATATTTAGCTTTTTTGTTTTGTTTTGGTTCTTCTTCGTTCACGAAGCTTATGTTTACATGTACCGTCTGAAGACTGAGCCTGTGGCCTATTCAGCTCCCCTGACAGTAGTGCAAGCTAAAAATTAATCCGCCTCACGACCTCACACACTGACAAATTATTGGGGGACATTAATTACAGTGGAGGGAAAAAAGCCATTATACTTTTTCTTTCTATTCTTTTTTGCTATGTCTTCAAAGACAGATTCTACTTATTTTGTTCCTCTTAAATACATAGAGCTGATCTTGATACAATTATACCCAATGCAGAGCCCATAGTGGAGCTTGGTGTAATCTTGTAATGTATTCTTAATGCGCTATTGGTGGGAAACACCTTTAAATAAGTGTGGGTGTACTTATTTTTTTTTTTCTGTATGCCACTTTTATTAATGTCCTCCATTTGTATTTTACAGGCTCTTAAGGGATGTTTGCATTGTGTTTTTATCAGCATATTTGAACTTTTATTTTCTTAGCACTGACACAGATCATAAGTTATAAATGTACCTGATCACATTTCAGCATTTATATATATATTAGAATTTTATATTATTATTGCATCATGTTTAAAAGATTGTTTTATGAATTGTTATGAAGGTCTGGTCATTTAAATGGTTTGGACCATTTAATAAGGGGTAATGCTGCAGTTGCCTTGTGTGTGTGTGAACCATAAGAAAATGCCCCATGCGCAGAATCTGCAACATTCTGTTTGTAGAAATATCCTTTACACAGGGTTAGCTTCCCTATTTTTTATTATTTCATGTTATTTTAACTATTTAGTTGACCAGTTCCTTAACCATATTTCATTGTGACATAACATACGGGTTTTCTATATGTAGCACAATTTATAAGGGGGAGATTAATATCTAGTGAGCTTTTGCCCATTCATTGTTGAATGTATGTGATGCTGTATATTATAGCAGCCTAAAGTATACCTCCCAGGCATGACGCACTGCCATGCCCCTAGCACCCACCTCTCTATGTGCCCATTGATTGCTGGGTTCTACTCTTTCCTGCTTACCTGACAAAACATTGCAACTATCCCACCTAAATCAAAGGCTTGCTAAAATGCTTATCAACCACAAAGAGCATTGGCAGCCATTTTGTTTACATACCCTTCTCATTTTGCAGTGAACAGTGATGTCACTGGTTTCTCATGAACTGATAGGCTGTGTTTACAAGATTAAAATGACTGCCCCATATTTTAGCTATGTGTAGATAACCGGTGGAGTTAAACAGCAGATAATTTGTTTTCCATTGTTAGGCTGTATCCTTAAAAGTAACAAGGCGTGCTTTCTTAAATACCTTTTTGTGTTTCAGGAGGTTCATTTTGCTAGCAGTCACAGTGTACTAAATTATACAGATTGTGATAGGTCTTTATAAAATGACCAGTCACAGGGTTGTTGCTGATCAACCAATGTGAATGCTTTGCTACTATAATATATTCCAATACTAATAGAAAAGAAACATTAATGTATACTGAAATATTTGCTAGCCTCCAGTTGTTGAGGTGCAGAATGGCGACAGATGATTGCTACGTTTTCCTACTGATAATCCTTACATATTCAGCTTATGCTCCATCATTGTTTTTACATGCAATCTATTTTCACAAGTACTTTCTAAGTTTTTGTATTGAACCCATTTGCTCATTGTCATAATCCCAGCCAAACTTGGTATTTGCTCAGCTATGTGCCCCACTGTAGCCACACAGACAAAGGCTATAAACTGCATAGACCCACACAGACAAGACTTCAAAACATCCAGTATAAGGAGAAGACACTTGCCAAAATAATGTCGGAAGTATGAGGCTACTATAAACCAGGGTTTAACTGTACATTTTTAATCATTGGCTGAACTCAATTGTGATGTATGAATAATGATATGTAATATTACATATGTTTACAAAATTGTTGAACTACAATTCAGTTTGTATTATTCCCACCTGCTCTCAGTAGTGTGCTGAGTATAGTTATCCTAGTTATTTTAAAGGAATTGTAGATATTTTGGGGCAATAGGTATGTAATGAACAGGTCTATATAGCCTTATCATATTGGGTCCTTTACAAATTTAAACAATCATTTACATTGGTCCCTTACAGTCTAAATATACAAGTTTCATACAGATAAGGCTTTGTCCAGGAATCAAAACTGTTTTGCTAAATGTTTGCAAATGAGAATCTGATCCAGACGTGTGTTATATTGTCTGTATGCAACTTGCTGTGGAGGTAATATATTTATGTAAGCAGTGATATATACAGTAGATATCTCTATCTCGATTGTCTTTCCCAGCCAACTGCAAACCCATATTGTATGGATGAATTACTGTCACACTGCCCCCTTTATATGCTTTATGTACAGGGTCTTTTAAATTTCATTTAATTAATCCAACTAGGGGCCAGATTTACTAAGCTGGGGGTTTGAAAAAGTGGAGATGTTGCCCATAGCAGCCATTCAGATTCTAGATGACATTCTAGCATGTAATAGGAATGCGAGAGCTAGAATCTGATTTGTTGCTATGGGCAACATCTCCACTTTTCCAAACCCCCATCTTAGTAAATCTGGCCCCAGGTCTGTGTTGTTCTGTTACCCTGTTTTCCTTGTATTCATGGTCTTTTTTCTGTTCTAATTGATGACTAGTTTTGCTAGTATAGGTCAGGCGTCTTTTATTGATTTACTCCAGCTCATAAATATTGCTTAATATGTAGGGACAAATTCACATTTCTGCTGCACCTACACTGCTCTGTTCCTATTTTAACATGCCAATAGCATCAACTTATTGTGCCTATTGCCCCGGCTATAATAGTTAGCATGTCTTATTTATGAGCTCTTAAGTTCTTTTCCATTACTACTGTGAAATAGAGCGTATATAAACAGTATTTTTTCCGAGGAAGCCAAACTGATGTTGCTGCTATGCTTATGTTTGTCAGGCGTGGATATGACTGGGAGCTATCCGGTCACTGCAATGGCTGTTACATTTCTTTCCACTTATTTTAAGGGACCCTATCGTGAAATATTTTGATTTTATTTTATTTATTTAATATAGCTTACTAAAGACACATCTTTGTTCAAAATAAAATACATTTAATGGTTTGTTTTCTTTGCTCTTACTAATTAGGGAATTAGTCTAAATTAGTCTTTCTCACTCCCGGGATTGAAACCGTGTTTGTCATATTTTTTTTATTTTTTTTTAAGACGTGGCTTTATCGTAAGTGTTTGTTGACCAGATAAAAATGGTTGGCTAGTACATTATTGAAGGTCATTGACTTAGTGGTAAGATATGGGGTGTGTTGATGTTTAAAAATAAAATATAAAGCTGTGAAAAGTCACTGAGACAAATATTCTGAAGATTGCCAATGTCTGACATGTCCTTACTGTAAACTATCATAGGGTGTCCTTTGCTAGACGAACAAAACATGCCTATTGTCACAACGCCATGAGTAATTTATGCACTGTGCGGGGGGCTGGTATCTGCACGGGGTGCAGCATTGGTTAGCTACGCTCCGTTGCTGGGATACTTAGCGTACGGAAGGCTGCCGGAGTTCTAAGTTATGAGTTCAGTCCAATGTCTCTTACAAAGAGGCTTTTTAACCCGCGTATCTGTCATTCATTTTTCTCAGGACCTCAAACACCAAGTTAAAGATGAGTCAATGTTACTTGACAAATTCTATACATAGACATGGGTATGGAATATTCAGTGCTTGGGACATATGGTGCAGAAAAAAACGAACATTTATTGGATTTCTTGAGTTAAAAAAAAGAAAAAAATTATTAGATATAAAAAAAAGTATCTGCTATCGGTGCCTCCAGACAGACAAGCAGTTTGTTTTTAAGTTACGCTGAGGGTGGATTGGGAAAGTGGCCTTGGTAAAAAAAAAATTTAAGGGGCCACATGTGGGTGGGATCAAATGTAGGCAGAACCAAAATATTATGTAGCGCAGAATAAAGACCCTTCAAACAAGCAGAGCAGATATAAGAATATGTGTGGGGTTATGTATAACTAATTAAGATAAACTTATGTAAAAAAGGTTCTTTATAGAATAGAGGAAGCATTATAGTGGTCATCACACAGTACAGAGAGCATCCCTAGTGGATACCACCCAATACAAAGCGCACCCTAATGATCACCACCCTATACAGAGAGCATCCTAGTGACCTCTATTCTTAGTGACCACCAAACAGTGCTGTCATCATCCTAGTTGGCTTCAATAGAAGAGGCAGTTGGGAGGCTTCAAAAGCCATCAGCCTCCCATGAAAATTCCCTGCAAGTTCTATTCCCAATCCACTATATACAGTGTATAGGAATTTCCTGCTTTCGATTTAGTGGTGGCGAAACGGTTCTTGAATTGGCAATGTTATTTTACATAGGCATCATTTATATGGTTTCGGATAGACATAGATGAGGCATGTGAGGTGTTAAGATATTAAGTCTATATTCTATACTGTATAATTGCAGGGAAGTTAGATATTAGCGACTCCTGGTAAATAAGCTCTGACTCAGACATTCCCTGCATGCACACCTGAGCTGTAGTAACCACCATTATCTACATGATCAAGTCGCATTTGCAACCTAAGAAAAGTGACCTAGTTAAAGTGTAGCAGTCGGCTATGTGCGTGGGGCCTGGTGTTACATTATTTGTGAGTGTTCTTCCTCACCAGAACAGTCATTGTGCTACAGATAGTAAATATTTTCATTTCCTGTGTTTTGCAGATGTTTTCTAGATTTTATTTTGTGCATTAAAACAATAGGATTTCCTTAAAGTAAAATAAGTGTGGATAATCATTTTGACTACTTTTCATTGTGTTGAACCAGAGCTTTAAGAATACTGTAAATATGCTTTATAAAGAGTCTTGGGGCCAGATTTACTAAGCAGGAAAGGAAATGTGGAGATGTTGCCCATAGCAACCAGCCAGATTTTAGCTCTCACTTTCCTATTACATACTAGAAAATGTCAGCTAAAATTTGATTGGTTGCTATGGGCAACATCTCTTCCTTTCCCACGACTTAGTAAACCTGGCCCCTGATAGGGTTATATTTTTTATTTACATGAGTGCTGTGTTTTGTTTCAGATGGGATCTATAGACCTAAAGGAAAAAAATGTTTAAGAAATTGGCATGCAAGTTGAAGGTGCCATCTTTGCACATGTTGAAAGTCTATGGAGCTGAAGACAATTTCTCACCTCATTTAGCTTGCTGAAGCTCTCTGTTAACCAAGCTATGTTTGCTGTCCAACACAAAAGGAAATTTGATTGGTTAACTTGCATTGGAAGCTTACATGCTGTCTATCCCACAAATTCTTTCAAACTCTTTGTGATCTTATGAAACTGATTTTTGCATGCAGTAGTTACCTAATACATGCAAGATGACGTAAAATGGCGGAAAAAAAGACACCAGTCACCAATTCAACCTATTATGGATCTCCTGCCATCCATATCTTAAAATTGAAATTGATCCAGATAAAGAAACCTCCAATCTGTTTTAATCTGGAAAAATGAATGCTGACCCAAGATGGCAGTCCTATTTCTCCCTGGCTCCACTACTGTCCATTTTAACCAGCGGTCGTAACCACTTCTGCCCTTTTCTGCAAAATACTTGTCTAACTCTTTCTTAAACATATCAAGTGAATCTGCCATCACAGCCTTCCCTAGCAGTGATATCCATATCTTCACTGCCCGTGCTGTAAACCCTTTCCTTTTAATGGTTGTAAAACTTTCTTTCCTCTAACCTTAGTGGGTGACCACGTGTCCTGTGTACAGTCCTTGGGGTAAAAATCACTGGAGAATATGGGGACTGATCCAGAGGTGAGCATCCACCAGCTTGCATAGTGCTTCTTGGTGTGAATTTGCACTGTGCATGCTCAGAAACAATGGGCATGCAATCACACCTGATTCAGACACAAACACAACATCAGTTACACTCGCCTGCATTCTAAAGTGTGAGGGAGTGCAGGCAATGCAGTCTCTACAGTACATGCATGGCCAAGCAGTGCACCCTATGCAGTCGCATCTAAGCGCTGTTTGTCAAAAAGACATTTTCAGATTTTTTTTTACTAAATATTTGATATTTTTACGTGCATTTACATTTAGAAGAACTTTCACTATTTATAACCTCCATTTACAGCATACACCAGTGTATTACCCCACACTTGTGCAACTTACATTGTTACGTAGCTGCATTGAGCTAGGCTGTTTTGTGTCCCTATGCTACAGGACCTACTTGTCTAGTCGGCTAGAGGTACCATTGCTTGTGCATTTGGATTGTGCACCAGCTGATTTGGTGTGACTGGATCAGCTCCTATATTGCCAGGTCATCATTTTAAGTAATGTCTCCCTTTTTAGATGTGTACATAATGGTTTCAGACAGGGCAGATAGCACGTGTATTAGGGGTTGAGTCACTGCTGCGAATGGTTTTTATTCAAAAGGGTCAAAACAACTGATCTCCAGACCACCAAAGAGAGAGCTCCGAATGGTTAAGTCTAAATTTTACCACAACCCTTTCCCTAATCCTCCCCTTACATAACCTTAACCCTCCCCTCCCTGCAGCCTAACCCTAAGATGTCCCTCCCCGCAGGCTAAGCCTAAAACTCTCCTTGCCGTAGCCTAACCCTTTAACCCCCTTACCCGCAGCCTGACCCTAACCCTCCCTTCCGCAGAGCCTAACCCTAAAAGTCTGCAGAGACTCCCCTCTTGGCAACTTCCGATGCAATGGTTCTGGCGGCTTGCAAGAAATGAATGGGTGCGTATACCAATTGGCATATTTACATATACTAAAAACAAAATTCGGAAATGACTGCCTTTTTGAAAAGAGAGCATTTGCAGCGGTGAAAATAAAATTATAGATTTTTAAACAGACTTGACTTAGTTGGGAGGATTGATGTAAAGCAAGTACCTGACAATCCTGTTCAATCAGAATCTGAGGATGGTGGGGTGTCCATGGTTAACCTTGATGCCTATATCTAGTTAACGTCTATTAACCTTTTTTTCATCCCTTATTCTGAAGATTTGGAACTTTTACTTTGCTCACAAATCAGGATGTTGAGTAAGTGGTTTGAATGACTACATTTCTCTATGTTGGTCTCTTGGTTTTTTTTGGTCTTCAATGTGCTGTAGACCACGTTGGAAGCCGTATCTGTCTTATGTAAACATGTTACAAACACAGATCCCAGAATTGCAGATTCTGGGTGGTTACCTTTGCAGAAGGGGCAGAGTAAGCATTGTGCAGAAGACGTAGGGAGTGGCAAGTAGGAATTGACACATATAGAGGTTTGTTCTTGTTTTCCAAGCCCTCTTTGTGCTCCCTAGAAGTGCTGGCCTCTCTAGAAGTGCTGGCCTCTCTAGAAGTGCAACCTCCCAGTGTTAGCAATACAACATGTTGTTTTTCTTTTAACTGAATGTTCCCATGTGAATATATTGTATGTTTATTCTATTTATATTATGCAACTGAGAAAAAAAATTCTAATAAATGTGTCTGAAAAAAAAGTATTTTTGCATTAATTGTTTCAATTAATAGTTACTATAACCATAGAGTCAGCTATGACCATATGTCTGATAATTCTAGCTAAAAAGTGTGTAATTGATGTATTTTGGGGCGCTGAAATAAATAGATGTATGGACTAAATAAATAAATTAAAAAAATATTTAAAGTGCAGTGCAACAAGTGAATGTGATTTTGTGGTGTCAGCTGTATCACTGTGACAACTGTCTGGAAATCTGCCATCATCCAAGGGTCATTTTCTTATCAACCAGTACAGGTACAGATTTTGTGTCAGGTTAAATGAACAGCTAGAATTATCAATACAATGTAAAGTATTGAACCATATACCAGCGCTACTCTGCAGCCCTAAATAAATGAAAGGAGACTCCCAATCTCCACCAATATATAGTTAAAAAGTGTGTAATTGATGTATTTTGGGGCGCTGAGATAAAATTTATAACAAATTTTAAAATATTCTGGGGGAGATGTATGAACTAAATAAATAAATAAATGAAATAAAATATTTAAAGTGCAGTGCAACAAGTGAAAGTGATTTTGTGCCAAGATAAATCAATATAGGTGCACAACAATAAATAAACATTAATCAATACTTTCAAAATAATGAATACAAAGTCCACTTAAGTTGGATGGAAAAAATTAATAGTCCAGATTTGTATCAAGTTTTTGCAGGAAAAAGTCAGTAAACTATAGAAAATGACCCTTAGATGATGGCAGATTTCCAGACACAGTTGTCACAGTGATACAGCTGACACCCTAAGATCCACTGTATCAGCCTAACCCTAACCTTTCCTTTCCCCTTCTTGAGCCCTAATCCTAACTGTATATGTCCCGCAGCCTAACCCCAAGATGATACCTGTTCCTAATAACAATTTTCTTTGTTGCGAGCATTTCGGCATTGATACAAAAGGACATTTACCTGGTGGCTGAATCATTATTGAAATAAGGTAGCCAGACTGAAAACCGCATTCCCTCTTCCTCCATAGCTGAACACCGCTGAAGATGCATCGTTCAGAGTATCTTGGCACAAAATCACTTTCACTTGTTGCACTGCACTTAAAATATTTTTTTTATTTCATTTATTTATTTAGTCCATACATCTCCCCCAGAATATTTTAAAATTTGTTATATATTTTATCTCAGCGCCCCAAAATACATCAATTACACACTTTTTAACTATATATTGGTGGAGATTGGAAGTCTCCTTTAATTTATTTAGGGCTGCAGAGTAGTGCTGGTATATTATGGTTCAATATTTTACATTGTATTGATAATTCTAGCTGTTCATTTAACCTGACACAAAATCTGTACCTGTACTGGTTGATAAGAAAATGACCCTTAGATGATGGCAGATTTCCAGACACAGTTGTCACAGTGATACAGCTGATACCCTAAGATCCACTGTATCAGCCTAACCCTAACCTTTCCTTTCCCCTTGAGCCCTAATCCTAACTGTATATGTCCCGCAGCCTAACCCCAAGTTGATACCTGTTCCTAATAATTTTCTTTGTTGCAAGCATTTCGGCATTGATACAAAAGATCATTTAGCTGGTGGCTGAATCATTATTGAAATAAGGCTAGCCAGACTGAAAACCGCATTCCCTCTTCCTCCATAGCTGAACACCGCTGAAGATGCATCGTTCAGAGGAAAGTCATTAACTGATTAGTTAGCGGTAAGGTTTATTATAATGATGAACACAGTAAGTGTCAGCATTAAAATATTCTATATGACAGGTATTGAGGCATCACACAGAGTATATCTCTTTCACGCAGAGTAAAGTATATCTCTTTCTGTAGCTCATTGTTGACACTCCCCCATTTAAGTGGGTCTTTTCATTTCACAGTTTTAATTGAAACCGTTTAACTAATGTGACTGTTCCATTCTTGAGAGCTACTCTAGTCTTTACCTAAGCTCTATTTCTCTGCTAAGGAAGGGGAAGGTATTGGATTTCTAGTTGTCTGCAAGGGGAGCTTATTGCGGGTGTGTCATTTCTAGAAAGCGCCACACACAGATGGGGATTATTTTTTCAGCGATTTCCTTCCGAACATACAGCGATTGCTGAAAATCCCCTTTAGTGAATACAGCTTTTTTAAATGTCATGCATTGTGAAAGTCTGGACTGCGATGTTTCAGCGATGTTGGCCGGGTCGATTTGGAAAAATCACAAAGTCCCAGGACTTTAGCTTTAGTGAATGCATCAATGGCAAAATCGCAGCTAAAGTCCCGGGACTTTTGGCGATTTTTTCCAAATCGACTTTAGTAAATGAGGCCCTAGAAGTGCTTTGGAGTGAGGGGAGTGGCCACGTCCTGCCCATAAGAAAGGATACTGCTGCAGAGAGCATGATAGAAGAAAAACTCAGAGTCCAGTGCAATGTCTATTATACGATTCAGGGGAATGGGTTACTGGAGGGGGGACTGGAGCTATTGATTCACGTGTGACATTTCTCTCACAAACTAGGAGAGGTTCTTAAAATGTGTGTGTGTGCGCCTGTTGGTGCACAGGGAATACATATATATCACTTTGCTTGTACTTGAATACATTTTCATAGAAAGAGGTCTTTGGTGTTTTAGATAATAAAGGAGACATTCAGTTCTTAATTCCTATAAATAATATGTCAGTACATATGTACATTCGAGCGTAACGTTTAAACGTACCATCACTATAATTTTCAATATGCAGAATGTCATTGGACCAGAACCAGAAATCCAGTCACTTTGGAGCATTTGGAGATCAAGTCGGGCTGAACGCAGCACCAGCAGGGATCTGAATGCAGGCCCGTGCTTTATTCATGCATCCAGACAAGCACATGGTAGACCGCGCCCATCGCTCACACTGAGTTGTACTCAGTGTGAAAGCTTAAAATGGTAACAGATGTTACGGCAGGCCCATTTCCCCATATTGTTAGTAATATTAAACCTCTCCCACTTGTGACGGCAACCCACCCCCAGGATCGATCATGAAAAAAATCAGAGTGCTGGATGATGTGATTTTCTCACCGACTGCAGTTCAGAGTACACGCGCTACTTGCAATAGTGTGAGTTCTCTGGTGTGAGTGGTTAGAAAGCACCTGCCCGAAGCGCTTCATTGTCATTTTATCAGACTGTTTATTTCCTAATTGTAAAGTGCAATGAAACAGCCAGCACTAGAAAAAATAAATATGAACCTGATCCTAAATTAATAACGACACCTAATTCCGCAAACTGCTTGCAGTAGAATTTTTTTTTGGCAGTGTGTAATGTGCGTGCTGGATGTTACGCTACGGATCCCCTAGCATTCTGTATGCTAGGAGATCTGTCCATCAGGTGTCACTCCTTAAGCTGCATACCGAATTGCTGCAAGTGTGGCAGGGATAAATATGTAGATTGAGGAGAGCAGGTGGCGGTATGCACTGCTGCATGGATCTGCGTGTGAACACCTTGAGGTAGGGTTCAGGACTCCGCACATGAGAGGGGAGTTCAGGATCAGGTCAGGGGATGGGATAAACCTGCTCTGGTAAATACTAGGAATAAGAATAGTGGTGACTTTGTGACAATGAAGGGTTTGTGGCGGAGGAGGAGACGGGGAGTGTGAGAATGTAATAACACCTGCATGAGAAGTTTATTTATTTAGTTTTACCAATTACAATTTCTTTGATAAAGATCTTATTATCCACATTCCACAAGTAACTCGAGTTGGTTTTTTAGCATGTTTTGTGTGAGCTTCCTTTGTTACACAATAATTGCTTAATTCATTTAACCAGTTATTATCACTTGTAATGCTCTAT
This sequence comes from Limnodynastes dumerilii, assembly GCA_011038615.1. Lineage (NCBI taxonomy): Eukaryota > Metazoa > Chordata > Amphibia > Anura > Limnodynastidae > Limnodynastes > Limnodynastes dumerilii. The sequence continues at coordinate 103,013 of WWET01003235.1, read as the reverse complement.
AGCAGTGTTGACTAACCGGTGGCTCTCCAGGTGTTGTGAAACTACGAGTTCCAGCATGCCTTAACTGCAAAAGCATAGCGAATACCTGACAAAGCTTGCTGGGAATTGTAGTTTTGCAACACCTGAAGTGGCACAGGTTAGCCAACACTGCTCTATAGCATTGTGTGGTATTTGCCACAGTGTGTAATACTTAACCCACTTAATGATAGTGGCACCAAAGGAAATGGCTGCAGGCTTGTCGTTTGTTGTGTTATACATGGAATATTTACATATTATTAGTATATTACCTGTGTACAAAGTTCTTTCTAGTCAGCCTTACCCTCCAACATGACCCATTCCATTAGGTACAAAATACACGGCTCCTCAGTTTCAAACTATCAGTTACTATGGTAACCACCTTTGTTGATGAGGCAAATTGTTTTTTTAAATAGTTAATTAATTTAAACCAGGTGAGTGACAGTTGGAAGCTCCGGAGCAGATTTAATTGCACCTAATGGAATGGGTCATATTGGAGGGTCTGGTCAGCATGTGCTCATCCCTGTAATTGCTGCAGTCTAGACTCACTCTACAAATTGCCCATCATTTTATGGTCCTGATATTTTGGTCTGTTAACTTGCTTGTCATACATTTGTGGCCAGATTTACTAAACTGCGGGTTTGGAGATGTTGCCCATAGCAACCAATCAGATTCTAGAGAATGTCAGCTAGAATCTGATCTCCACTTTTCCAAACCAGCAGCTTAGTAAATCTTAGTAAATCTGGCTCTTGGAGTAATAAACCATCTTTAGTGTACACTTGAGTCGGTTTTGACCTACAGCAAGAGCTTTTACATTTGACTTTAAGCTTTGTTTGTATTAGACACAATTTAAAAAAAACCCATCACAAATCATAGTCCCACACATGAAGTTAACACAGTATGATAAACTGTATTTTACAACAATCAACAGTACCAAGACACAGGACAGCAAAAATGGCTACTATATGGGTAATAAAGACAAGGAGTCTGATTGAGACATCCATGCGTTTTTTGTACGCACGGCGGTCTGGAAGTCCACGTGGAAGAAGGAAGTGATCTCCCCTGTCACTCCCCTCTCTCATGTGGAGTTCTGGACACTTACATGTCCAAAACCCTACCTTAACTTCTCCACATTGATTTGGGTCTGTCCGAACGCACGGCCCTGCAGAACTGCTTACTGACACCCACAGCACTTCATTTACACGCCTATACCAGCCTCTCATGTGGGAATTAGGCACGTGGAAATGTAGTGCTCCCCCCTGTATGGTAGGTCCATTGCATGGCCCAAGGAGTATACAGTGTAACAGGTTGTAAACCAAAAATATGGTAACATCAATGAGGTTATTAAAGCAGGGTGCAGAAATGAGACGAGCAATGGCCGCTGTGAAAATAGCCTAAAAACAGGTAACTAGCTGCCAGACCAATGCGTAGGGAACCAGGCCTAGAAGCAGATGGAGCAGTAGAAGAGGAAAAATACTTGGAGAGATGTCCTTGCTCCCAGTAGGAGAGAGAAAGTGAGGCATTTCTAGAGTATTTAGGCATATTTTTGAGGTTGGTTGCAGTTTCACCCTTTGCAGTGTTATAGTGGGGAACCATTGTTTCCCTGCTATGTAGAGTAGCAGTCACTGGGACACAACCCCTAAAAAAAACAGGAATTGTTTTTTTTTATTTATTTTTTAACATGGATATGACCAATGTCTTGGCATCTATTGTATTGGATTTGGGGGGTAATCCAAATGTGGGAGTGGAAAAAGGAGCAAATCTGCATCTTTGCAAAACCATGTTGCACTTCAGGGGAAGGGCCAATTAAACAAGCAGAGCAAATCAAGAGGATTTTTTTTGTAGCTCAATTTTTATAAAATTTTAAATATACAGATGCTAAACATTGAATGCGATAAGTAAAATCAGCCTGTATATTACCTGCAAAAATATGTAATCCCTCACATTGTATTGTTGGATGAGGCTGGACCAAAGGAGCGACACATATTCAGGACATATAGGACAACACCGATGACATAAAAAATTTCCTGTGAATGGATGACACTATTCAGAACCTGCTGCTACTGGCTGACCCACTCAGAACAGTAACTGATCTATTTCTCCTCAGGCTGGGCCTGATCAGACCAGAGACCTATGAGGCTATTATTAATGTTCTCCAAGGACAATACATGAAAGTGAGTATAATAACACACATGCATACACACATGGCAAAAGCATTATGGTGAAGGGAAACGCTGTCAACGGATGCTCACAAGTAAACTTCTCTTATCTATTATTATATCTTGGGAAATTTTGGGAAGTATAATGTTATATTCTGCTTTCCGTAATACTTTCTTCATTCTTTAGCCATAACTATAACTACATTGCAATTTATTATCGCAAGATCAGCAGTTATCTTCCAGAAGACATTTATTTTGCTTCTGGATACTAATGTATGTTTCTTTACAATTGCCAATCTTATTAGCACCTTGGACCTGATTCACATAGGTCCCTTATTATTAAGAGGATAAAGTTTCTGGTCCAGCTGGCCCCATTTCGAACATAATACAGCCAGCTGACAAAACAAACTGGAAATAGAAAATTACTATTGGATACGGGAACTTATTTCCCTGTTCCCAATAGCTACAAGCTGCTTCCCTTTAAGTAGAGGTTAGGGTGCGGGAAACGGAAGGTTAGGAAAGAGATAAGAGCAGGATTAGCAAAAAAACACCTTTCGGCGATTTCAGGGGCTAGATTTACTAAGCTGTCATGCAGGGATATATCTTTGAATTGCTTACTGCACACAGATACTGACCAGCTTTACTATCACACTGTTATTTACACTTGGGATGGGAAATATCACTTCTCAGCACTAGTACTGTTTGCAACAGATGAAATATGACTCCCCTGCAATCAACATGGTTTAGCCCAGGAGTGACTTTAAGTTCTTAATTTAAGAAGATTCTTAGTCCATATCAAGTTTTTCCACAGCTTAGTAAATCTAGCCCCTGGAATCGCCAAAAGGTGTTTTTTTGCTAATCCTTCCCTTATCTCTTTCCTAACTTTCCGTTTCCCGCACCCTAACCCTAACCTTTCCTTAAAGGGAAGCAGCCTGTAGCTATTGGGAACAGGGAAATAAGTTCCCGTATCCAATAGCAATTTTCTATTTCCAGATTGTTTTGTCAGCTGGCTGTATTATGTTCGAAATGGGGCCAGCTGTGTGAATCCGGTCCCTTATTATTAAGAGAATGCAGTTGCCGATTTACTACTGTGGAAAAACTTGATATGGACTAATTGTAGTGAGTGCTTGCCGGACCCGACTGATTTGGATCCTTTTGTCTGCTATATATATATATATATATAAGACTGACCTGAGTGGAAGTTTTTATATAAAATTCAAGAAATCTCAAGATGTTATTCAGCTAGATACATAACTGGTCACTGATGCTGCAATAGCCAGAATGTATAGGTAATGTGCATTAACCATTGATGATAGCTCTACTCTTAAAGAGTCAGTGACTTGACTACATCATATGAGAAGACCTTGTGCAGGTATTGATGTCAGTATAGGTCAGTGATTGCTCCAAAAACCGATTGCAGTCCCCGCAACAAAGATGTGCTTTCAGAAATAGAGACAGCCGAAAGTTACTTTTCGGCTGTCTCTATTTCAGATAAGGGGTCTTTTTAGAATTTTTTTTTATGAATGGGTGAGTGTGGCGATCGACGTACTCGCCCATTCATTTTTGCAGGCCCGCCGCTGGCATTTAGTGTGTGTGTGTGTGTGGGGGGTCTTAGGGTTAGGCTATAGAGAAGGGAGGGGTAGTTTTTAGCCTTTCCTTTCGGAGCTCCGGGATCGATTGCTATGTCTCGAGGCATAAGCAATCGATATGGGCTATTCTTAGTAGGGACCAACATCTATCATATATAATATAATTTTTTTTTTTCATGTATAGTCCCCTTTTCAGATTTGAGTACAGTTGGCAAGTGTTATCAACCAACACTCCCTATTTGTTGTCTTGTTAACACATATTTCTTTGTTTGTCATATTTTATAACTGAGGTAACCGTTATTTTATATGTACTATAAAAACTATTTTGAATAAACACACTTGTGTTTTTCTGTGTGAAATTAAACCTGGAAGCACAGATACTTACCAGCAGATGTGGTACAGCGCAGGGGGAGTATGTGTGTAATGATGGGGTGAGGCAAAGATGATGCAGCACACATTTAAATTTAGATTGTAATGTCAGAAACGATATGTGCTATTCAATATATAGTAATGTCACAATGTACTAAAACTTAAAACACATACTTTTGAAAGAATGCATACATACCTCACATAACGTAGATTTTATTCACAGCAATGACGTATATAACAGAGGTCTATTCATTCTTAATCATATTCAGTATGTTTACAGATAGTGGGCAAGCATGAATGTTACAGAAGTAAATTAGCCCCACATAACATCAGTGATGGTGATTTTTTTGGTGTGTATAAAACCAAATCATTTGATACAATCTTTTTATCATTAAAAATTATGATGATCGTTTCAAATGAATCATATGATCGACATGATAAATTGCATAGGTGTGTATACAGCTTAACTCAACCTAAATGAGATCCAAAATGCATACCTGAGAGGGAGGATGGGAGGTTAGGGAAGTTTTGGAAAGCATACGTGTAAAGAAATCAATAGGAAGTTTACAGGCAGTACACAAAGCCTCTGCATGGGATGAAAGGTAAGAGGAACTATATTGTTAATGTAATTTTATACTTGGAACAAAACCAGCGTGGGATTTATGAGAAAACATCTAGTATATGTATATAAGAGAAACGCAAAACTCTTACTTTCTCCCTACATAAAGTCACGTTTAAAAATATACAATAATATTTATTAAAGATTTTTTGCAAAAGAAATCAACTTTGCGATTACATCAGCTACAACTGGGTAGGAAAGCAAAGGTCCTGTGACTCCTGGGGTTCCATAGATTCCAAGGCCGGCAGGTAAGTTATTATCCAAACCCTAACTAATGAATTCCTCCAACATAACGGTAACCATCCCCTAACCCTCTGTGTCCCGTAGTCTAACCATAGGCATCTTCTCTCCGCAGCCTAACCCTAACCATCCTTTCCCTGCAGTCTAAGCCTAACTCTCCCCTCCCCGCAGCCTAACCCTAACTTTTCCCACTCTACAGCCTAACCTTAACCTTCCCCTTATAGAAACCTTATACTAACAGCACGTGGAACTGGTACCTTGTCAAAATAAGGACATTCAATATGGTACCTGTTCTATATAGAAATATTCTTAATTAAACAACTGTCAGCTGTATCACTGTGTAAATTAACATCCCTATCCCCATTGTAGAGAGCGGCTGTAAACAAAAATAAAAGTATCTCTGGATCTCAGGCACCCAGTTGCGAGCACTGCAACCGAACCGTGCGTATGCACCAAAATTGGGTATTTTTACTGATACTAGCGCTTGCTAAATGACCCTATTCATATGTTTTATTATTGTCATATTTATTTTAAAAAGTTACGCGTAGAATGTTATATACTTCTTTGTAATTTATGTTAAACTAGTGGTAAAAAGCATCTGCACAATTATATAAACCTTTAAGGCCTGCAACAAATAAAGAAACAATGCATGTAAAACCTCCCAACTGCCACGATTTCAGTGGGACAATGCAGTTGTACTGCCCGCCCGTCTCCCATTTTGTTCCGATAACTGGATATTCTTGAGGGTTGTTTTTTTTTGTTATTTTTTTTTTTATTACAATATTAAATTTGTCCCGTGCAGGCACGTCATAAGGAGCAGAGTTTATGAGGAAAGCAGGGGTGTAACTACAGGGGGTGCAAGGGGTCTGGCTGCCTTGGGGCCCAGAAGAGAGGGGGCCCATAGTAGCCACTCCCCCATACATGGAGTTCCGGGCACTGTTTTAAGTCAGGTGGTGGTGCCAAGCTCTAGCCCCACCTATCCAGACTCGAGCCTCCTTGCTATGGGGCCCGGCGAGTCTGTCGCCTTTCTCCCCTGGAGGAAAGGATTGGTGTTTGGGCAGGATCAGGGTGGAGCTAATTTGTTCTGGTTTGGGGATTCTGAATGTTAGGAGGTATGAAATTGCACTGATTGCTGAACAACTGGTGCAGAGTTATAGTATAAGTACCATAAAACCGATGTGTGTGTATAAGATTCCTCCTGTATCCATTTGTCTGTTTCTCTTGTACACAGTCAGCAGTTTCCTTCTGCTGGCTAACTAGACAACTTTCACTTAGGGCTTTCCCGACATTTCTGTTCATAGTGTAATACAGTTTGAAGGTACTAGATGATGATAATGTGTAAAGCTGGGTACATGCTGTATGATCAGACATGATCGTTGCAAAGAATAAGACATTTGATCAGATCATTTTAACTTTTCAATATTCATGATAAAACAAAGATGATGTCAGCAGAACAGATGGTAAAATAGGTGGCAAGTACAGCCCTGTATAGACATAGAGACGGATTCTTAGGTAATAACGCCAGAAGACTTCTGTACACTATGCACGGAAGTTTGCTGGAAAATTGATACTACGTATGCGCAGTATCTCCGAAACGGAGCGCAGTTGACCGGTGCTGTGCTCCACTTGGACCTGAGGTGTAGGAGATACGCATGGAGGTGGGCATAAGCATTTAAATTGTTACAGTATGGGTTTGGCTAAGCCCTTACATACCATTTCGTATTCCACGCGGATACTTAAAGTAGGTCCTGCTGGTGGATCCACCACTGCACGTAGCAGAGTAAGGGGGAGTGCTCTGGTCTCCCTTATGCAGGAATTGTGGATCACAAATTCTATACGATAGGCTACTGTACAGAAAATATGACTAAAGGCTGGATCCAGACTTAAGTAAGTGCTTGAAATGAGTTACTCCTGGGCTATACCATGTTGATTGCAAGGGAGTCATATTTCATCTGTTACAAACAGTATTAGAGTTGAGAGGTGATGTTTCCCAGCCCAAGTCTAAATAACAGTGTGATAGTAAAGCTGGTCAGTAACTGTGTACAGTAAGCAATTCAAATATATATCCCTGCATGCAAAGAATACAATTACCTTGACTCCCCCTGCAATCAACATGGTTTAGCCCAGGAGTGACTTTCCTCTCTTAATTTCATGCTCCTTCTTAAGTCTGGATCCAGCCCTAAGTGTGAATCCAGTCCATACATTGTCAACATAGCAAAATATTTCTATTTTTGCTGTTTAATTGTCCTGCACTCCCTGCTTCTCTGTGCTCTGGCAGATAGAATTACACAGGCTTTGTAGCTTTAAACATTTTTTTTTTTTTTTTAATGTTTTTACAAAATGCCCACAACTTCCTCAAATGCAAGCAAAGTATTTACCAGGCAAAGTAGTCTAATTCTTCTTAACTGAGGAAATCACAAGGATACTTAGCTGGGTCTGATTCACGGTTCATCCACCAGAGAGTATCCGAGGAGGTTTAAGCCCTCAGGAGTCATGTATGACAGTGACTTTCAGTAAATTGTGCAGGGTTTCACCTGCAAAGTAGAGCAGGAAGAGGAAGACAGTTGATTCATTAACATGCAGCTGTTGTCTTTACATGGTGGGTAAGTAGTGGGCCTGAGAAACAGGCAGTTGAGACTTCAGATTCAAGGGATCCTGTCCATGCTGCATTACCATGTCGCTGAAACTACCGAGAAACTGGGAATTCACCCTCAAACCCGACTTCGGGAGAATAGGTAAAAATGATGATATACTTTATACTATATGTGTACAAAGGTAATGTGTGTGAGAGCATGTGTGCTTTAGTATAGTCGCTTACAGTGCTGTAGTTGTATTTGTCAAAATGAATGATCTTATTGCCTAAATTGCGTTACGTATTTTTCGTTGCACTGCATCTGGTATAATGAGTTTCCAGATTACTGAGAGATTGTGTCTGTAGAATATCTACGTACTGGTGACATTTAAAAGGTTTGTAAAGTTTATCCTTATATAATCTATGCTTTTGGCTTTTATTTAAATTTAATTTCCATTCTTATTTATTTCATATTTATATGAGTATCAGTCAATTCTGGTCACTAATTCGGCAGTGATACAGCTGAGACCACAATGTCGACTGTATGATTCCTGACATCCTTCAAATGGGTGTAATGTAAATGAATGATTTCCTTACCTTGGGGTAGATCCAGACCTAAGTTGTTTTTACGTTCGTTGGCATAGTGTATTTACGCTATTGTAAGTATTATGCACTCCCCTAGGCACGCGTATGTACTTTACTCGATTTATACTTCCCAAACCCTACCTTAACTTTTCCAATTGTAAATACTGACGTACGTAATGCATTGACATACGTAACGGCCTAACCCGGCCGATACCGTACGATTTATATGCCTCCCTCTGTCTACAAAGCATATTTCCGGGTGTCGTGTGGATGACACGCCCTTTTGTTCATATTTACGCTGAAGTTACGTATGATCAGAGTTACGTTGCGTAACATCCCTGCGCAGTACATACAAATTGGCAATTTTACGTCAGCAGCTAGCGTAAAAACCCTAGCGTACGTATCTCAGGATCACACTTACATACTACACTGCTTTATATATATATTTATATATATATATACACATCCAAGATGGAGGCTGCTCAAATCACTCTATAAGGTAATTATACAGCAGGTGCGCAAAGCACAAGGACAGAAATCAATGCAAAGTACTGAACATACAAACCCTGAGGCATCTCTAATAGGAGGCTGCCTCCATTTTTGCTGCATCGCTCACGGCTTTTACTTAACCTGTGTATGGAATGTTGTAAATTATTTGTAATAAATGCCTGAGATAATATAATATATCATATGTTAATATATAATTATATTTATGCAATGCATAGAATAAAAAGAATATATATATTCATTACCATCTATGTTAGATTGGAAAGCGATATTATTGTTATGTAAAAAGATTATTAGTTAAAAATGACACTAATCATATATTGGGAGGTCATGCTGCTTAGTTAAAAAGAGAAGATCACACATATAAACACACCTACACACAGTTGCATAATACAAGGGAAGGTACATGTTTGTTCCCTTTATTATAACACTAGCCAGTTGCTGCCATTGGCCTTTCTAAGAATTGAGCATGCTGTGCAGGTGACAAAAGATCTAAGCGCTATAAATTATTGCAGTTACAGTTGTTAATGGCTGCTTAAGACAGAACTATTTCATTCATTGTTACCTATACAATTCTGTGTGGTACCTGTGTATATAAACAGTAGTGCACCAGCATTACTCATGCATTAAATCCAGAAAGGGAATGTGTTAGAAAGCACTTAGTGATTTCTCCTTGTAGATATAGGTAACAAAGAAGCCCCACAGACAAGCCACTGAACTTTCCTGTTATTAAGTTGTTTAGACTTAACTATTAAAAAAGGATATGACTTGGTATTTCTTTTGGCTTAGAGGCAGCCTCAAAAACGATTATGGATCTAAAGGCTCAGACTATCTTAGACATCTTACACTTTTCGACTTGATACAGACCTTCGCTGCTGCTGCGGTTGGAGGAAAATAGGGGCGATGTGAAAGTCAGCCCTTAATGTACAATTTACACCCCCCGCCCACTGAGCAGAGATGCTTTCACTTTTCCAACTCTGGCCTTATCAGGATGGATTTGGAACCTCGGGATCTAGAATTCCGTCCTGGTATTTAATGGTACCCGCACATGCGCTGCATCACCAAGCAGGGGCGGAACTACCATTGGTGCAACAGGCGCAGCAGCACCAGGGCCCATGCTGATACAAGGGCCCACAGCTGTCATCACCGCACCACCGAAGCTCCCCGCCCGGTTACCTGGGATATCATCAGGCCAAAGCATAATTTTTGCACCTGGCCCCACAACTTGCTAGTTTCGCCTCTGTCACCAATGGGCTCATAGCGATCGGGAAAACACTTCCTTTAACATAATTTAGGATACAGCCCTATATCTCTTCATTTCTTTTCCTACTGTCATATTTCATTAAAATAGTGCTATTTTTGTAACAAAATGGTTTCATTAATAGCGGCACTGCAGTATATATCAATGGCAGCCTCTTTCCTAGTAGCGGAAATGGATTTCCTGACCTGCAATTGGCTAAGCAAGCTATGTCTGGAACTACGCTGCTGTGAGAGACATATGAGATCAGATCATCTGCAAGTGGGAAAATGGCGGAGGGACACATATACAGGGTGGGTAAAATTGCAGCCACTGATTTAACTTAAATAGTCCTTTTATGTTTAATTTTATAGTCCATGTAAGTGTAGCCTCTATACTATTAAACTCCCTGAACCTTCAAGGACAACACATCAGTCCTTGACTTAAATTATCCGCACCTGCTCTTCTCTTCCCACTTATATTTACGTTTACTAATGTATTCTGTAAGGTATAGGTAGCTGTTGCCTGTTTTGACATCATCACCAAAATATCTATCAGTCTTCTGCAGACCTTTGTGTGAGTGCAGTGAGGAAGTCCTGGATAGACTGCAGTCGTGTGGCAGAAATTCTTGTGACCTGGCAGGTGTGATATGGAAGTGTATGTGCTGGAAATGAAGGTGTAGGCAGGTAACAGGACAAGACCCCGCTGGATCCAGGCTTCCTCACAGATATACAGAGACATGTTAACATAGTCACTTAAAATGGGTCCAGATATTTAGTCCCAATCAGGATTGCTGCTTTTTCTTCTTCATAGCTGCTAACTGGTGACAATTAGATGCTCCTTCTTTCCACATGGTCCTTCAAAAAATGTGCTATATTTACAGAATGGAGTACAAGACTAGTATAATTTATAACTCCACTAAACCGTTTTATAAAATATGGAAACCGTGGGCGAATCGTTTTATTGTTCCTTTATCAATATGTTTATAATTACGTCATTTTATAACTCTGACTCACACCTTTTCTTTTGCATTTTTCTCTTTTAGAAGGCCATCCCATCTGCTCTCTTTCTCTTTCTTCTTTTCTCTTTTCTTTCTTCTTTTTTCTTTTTCCTGTTCTTTAAGATATCTTGATCTTTTATATGGCACTATAGTTTTTTTCTGCCTCATGCACATGGCTATCCTATATTATAATATAAAAATAAAAGTGGATACTATTGAATACTGTATTTCTTACATGGTATAATGCTGCTGTTAATGTATTTCAGCCTTATGTTTGGATCTTTGAATGGCAAAGTCTGCTACTATGTAGTGTTCTGTTCTATGTTCTTGCCTGATTGCCGATATTCATTGTCTATCCACTTTTCTGAAAAAAAAACCCTCTTTAAAATAAATAAATAAGAGTCCAGATAGCACAGAGGGGGCTTTACCCAAAGCGGTTGTTTACGGATCCTACTGATCGGACAATGCCTACTTTTGGAATGTCTGGTTCTGGTCCATAGACCCCAGCCTGGTAATACCAGGCTGCAGGCAGCAGATCAGTTTTTCCTCCTTTACACTGGTACGTTTTTGTTCACTCACCTGTGCTAACAGACCTCTATGGGACTGGAGTGTGATGACAAGCTGCTGTGTCTTCTTATTAGAATATTGGCGCATCCTCTCGATACATACCGATCCAGTCTTCCGTACTGACACCATATTCCATGCTTTGGAGAGAGAAATGTTAAGGTTGGCTCTAATTATGGGAAGTTGGTCTGTGCTAGTTGGAGTCATGAACCTGTGAATGCCTGGATTGTTCAGCCCAGTGACCACTCTGCTTCTGTGGTTTGGGTATTTGATCGCAGAAATATCAGATTCTTGATCTGGCTCACCAACACTACTGGGAAGTAGGGGATGTTCAGCTGAATCAGTAAAAAGCTGCCATCTATCACAGTAGCTGTAGTAGTAAGGTGTCTACCTAACGTCTGAAGCCGCCTCCATCTTTGCAGTATTCTGCATCACGGGATGCAGCTGATTATTCCCCTTCATGTTATGAAGAAATCCTCTACAGGGATTAGCAAGACTGACTGACATTCTCTAGTATGTAATAGGAAAGTGAGAGCTAGAATCTGATTGGATGCTATAGGCAACATCTCTACTTCTCCAAACCCACAGCTTAGTAAATCTGGCCCTTGGCTGGATCCTTATGCCACCCAGCCTTTACACAGACTGACTGCAAAAACACCTGTGAGAGGTGTGTAAGATGGCTGCAAGGCCAACAGTGGAAGGAGAAACCAGAAAAGCTTGGTAGGTATCAATCTAACATTCTTTCTAACTATCTATCTAATCTCTTGTCTGTCTGTAGTTTCTTCAGATGTAGTTATTATTATTATTATTAATAATAATAATAATAATAATAATAACGTTTATTTATAAGGTGCCACACGATATACGCAGTGCCATACAAAGTGTATAGTTACATATACAACACAAATAACAGAAAATATACAAGTTCAAATAAACAAGGAATACAATACATGAAGAAATAAAAAATAAAATACAATACAAAAATAGCAGAACGATATGTAAGAAAAATAAAGAAGCTGGATATGTGTGTAGGAGCAGGTGAATAAGGAGAGAGATAGACAGTAGAGAGTAAAGGTGGGAATTAATGAGGACAGTGTAGAGGGGTGATGTCGGGAGGGAGGAGGCCCTGCTAATAAGAGCTAACATGCTAAGTGGGAGGGTGTGAACAAACAGGAGACACAATTTACTAAGCTGCAGGTTTGGAAAAGTGGAGATGTTGCCGATGGCAACCATTTAGATCCTAGCTCTCATTTTCCTATTACATACTAGAGAATGTCTGCTAGAATCTGAATGATTGCTATAGGCAACATCTCCACTTTTCCGAACCCGAAGCTTAGTAAATCTGGTCCAAGGATGAAGATGGTGGAGGAAGGGCAGGCTAGCCTGAAGAACTGGGTTTTGAGGGAGCATTTGAAGGTTTGGAGGGTGTTGGCCTGAGAGGCTGTGTTAAGTTGCTCAGGTGCATCTCAGTATTGAGCAAGAGGGTTTGAATATTTATTCTTAACTATATTTTATGACTTTTGTGGTGCATATATTGTGATTCACAAATAATTCCTAATATAGGGATATGACAGATTTTAGTTGTGTAAAAGGCTAAGGGGACCTACAGAAGTCTGTTTCTTTTTTTTTTTCAGTCTTCTTTAACCTCAGACAGAACAGGATGTGAACTGGTTGTGTAATACATTAAAGCTTTAATATATTTGTTGCTGCAAGAATGCAAAGCATATTAACTGAAACTGACACCACTCATGAGCTCACTTCTCAGGCTGAGGGTGTAGAGGATGCTGCATGAAAATATGTCCTGAAAAGGTCATAGACTGGTGTCCTAGATTAAAGCCTTGTCAAATCAGATATCCCAGTCCAGGCCATTTAATATATGTAAATATAATAATATTATATGATATTTAAAACCTTTGGCACTCAAAAGGAAGCTATAATACTAATACAAATAACTGAAAGCAACTTTAGAAAAAGGAGGCTTTCCAATGTGACCATACGTCCTGTTTTGAACGGGACCATCCCGTTTTTAGGTAGCCTATCCCGCTGTCCCCAAGCACAGCTTCGAAATGTACCGTTTTCTGAAAGAGAGCAACCCACTGTCACAATTTTTAAAAAAAACAGTAGCGCCGCAATGTCATCATGCCGCATGCGCAATACATCTCACACATATGCAAGCATAGTTGCGAAGTCCGCTAATAACAAGCGGCATTGGGCTTGTTATTTTCTGTGGTCGCGGCTTTTTTTTTGCTTGCCGCGGGTTGCGGTTATTGGGCTTATTTTTTCCCTTTTTTTGGAGGGAGGAAGATAAAGGCCAGGTAAAGTATATAAGGCGTAGCTTAGTAGATGTCCCGTTTTGAGGAAAAAAATAAATGGTCGTGTTAAGGATAGCTGCACCTATGTTGAACTATTGGAAAGAGCACTGGCTTTGTATACCCTAAACTAAACAGGATACACCGCTTCTTAAGCACGGTCTTTTAACGAAATGACCTACTACACATGCGTAGTTTAGTAAGAAAGAGACGGCCTAATGCCGCCTCAGGGAGTGTTTAGTTAGAAGTGGAAGGGGAAGGGGAACAGGGAGGGGCATTCTCTGTGCATAGTTTTCTTCTTAAGAAGGTAACTATGCACGGTAAGTAGACTATTGTGAGCATGCACCACACAGTGGCCTGCTCGTGTATGTGCAGGTGACTGCTTTTTGAGAGGAGAACCTACTCTGATAGAGATCATTAAATGTTGAATATTATTAACCTTTCATAGGGATTGCACTGTCAGATGGTCACATGTCATCTTCTGCCAGTGATGACCTTTGGGGCTGCCATCAGGGGGGGACAGTCGGGACTATTGATTATTGTCCAGAGCTGATGGAGGCCCGCCAATGCCCGCTACAGATCGTGTGCGTGGTCTTTCTCCCACTATGCATGTCAGGGGAGCGCATGCTAATGCATTCAGCATTTCTTGTTTGCTTTTATGATGTTTGATTCATCCACACTGGCTGTCCTCGGCAGCATGCTTTGCCTGTAATCTGCTGGGAGAGAGGCTCCCAGCAGCATGGTGTTCATGTGACATCAGCAGTATGCTGGTGAGAACCTGTTTCAGAAACTGCGATATAAAGACGCCAGCAATGCAGTGAGAGAAGAAAAGGTAATAGAGGTTTAAAGCTTATCTCCTGATCCAGATTTAAGATTCCGTCCGCCAGCGTATATAGGATCCGCAAGTATTAGAATAATGTACACTCCCCACTACTCCCATCCCACATACGGAACTTAGATGACTTATGTATCTATGGGGCTGATTCAGAGATACGATTTCCACGGCACTTAGGAGCGTATATTTAGGATCTTAGAAAATTCGCATTACTGCGCATGCGTAGTAATAGTGCAACGCCATGTACGTAGCGGTTAGGAGCGTAAATTCGCTAAGAGCGTAAGTTTGAATCGATCGCAAGCACTTAAGATCTTAAGTGCTGCAAATCTTTAAGATCTTAAGGATTTGCATGGAAATGGGCGGGGGGGAGGCAGGGAAATGAGGGAAAGTGGGCGCAGGCTGACACTTTGGATCTTAAATATACGCTACTACGTCACTTAAGATCTCAACTGCCAGCGCAGAGTTAGGGTTAGTCAATGGTGGTCTAACTTTAAGATCCACCGTTGTTTGCAAGGGGAGTGACTGTTTATGCAGTGGGCTGTAACCTGCTAAGATCTTAACCTTAAATGTGTATGTTTGCGATCTTTTCACAATCGCATCTCTGAATCAACCCCTATATGCCTACCATTAATTCTCTGCGCCTATCCCTGTTCATACGATATGCTTTGAGTACAAAGTTCAGCTCATTCTTACTGACCCTTTTGCAGGTCCTAATAAAAATTAATAAACTGTTCTGAGAAGGCTAGGTAATATCCCCAATAAAAATGCAAGTGGTTCAAGCAACAAATAATTTATTAAGCAATATCATAAAACTGGTGAATAAATACTGCACAAATGAGGCATATATCAACATAAAATATCAGAGTAAATAAAACTTGCTGCTCTTAGGTCTAAAACATGTTCATATAAAAACTATATGCAATTTGAAACAGGCTAAACAGCTGACACAGCCCACAGGGAATCTCCTTATATAGCCTGAAAGTAAGAGATTCGAACGGTGGGTATAGACCATTGTGTTGATAATGGCTAAGCAAAGGTACTACTGATTCCAAGATATAGATGGAAGATCTTGACAATGGGATACTGAGATGGCAGTCACTGATCCTAAGACTTTGGAGGCTTGAAAGGCAAGATGGATATTGTGCTGACAGGTGATAGGAGTCAGTGGCCCAAAAAGGAAAATTGAGTATTCCCAGAGATATTTCACATGGGCATATCCACATTAGATTGTGGCACATTCAACCAGTCCCAATAAAAAATATATATTAAAATATTTAGGAAACAGGCACCTTTGATGATTATGCGGACCCACACTGTGTGCAGGAGGAAACAGGTGTCTCACTGTGTGATGAGCGCTTAGCAGGTGTCCCCGGACGGGTCATCCAAATAAGCAGTATAAAACAGTTCCTTGGTCTCTGCTGGTGTGTTTAAGGATGTAACCGTCTGAGCAATGTAGCAGATGAGCTGAGCAACATGCCAGATAAGATTAAAAGCCAAATCTCATAAAGTCAAATTCATTATTAAGGTTAAAATGATTTCTTACTGGAGATTGGAGGCGCTGTGTTTCTTTTTTTATCCCTGGTGCTAAAATTTCTATCTACGGCTCTGCCACACTGTGTATAATCGACCATACAGTGTGTCGTCACACCCCAACGTACAGAATGTTGAATGTACGGAAACCAGTTCCAGTACCAGTGCATAACATCTGGGGCCAGATTTACTAAGCTACGGGTTTGGAAAAGTGGAGTTGTTGCCCATAGCAACCAATCAGATTCTAGTTGTCATTCTCTAGTATATAATAGGAATGTGAGAGCTAGAATCTGATTGGCTGCCATGGGCAACATCTCCACATTTTTTTTTAGATCTGGCCCCTGGCATGCCAGCTGTCGTTATTA
This sequence comes from Limnodynastes dumerilii, assembly GCA_011038615.1. Lineage (NCBI taxonomy): Eukaryota > Metazoa > Chordata > Amphibia > Anura > Limnodynastidae > Limnodynastes > Limnodynastes dumerilii. Next base: position 86,518 of record WWET01003235.1, on the reverse strand, counting down.
AATCTGGATCCGGCCCTATATGCCCCATAATAAGCTCTTTATTTCTCCTTAATTGTACTTAAATATTTCTCTATAATAGGTGTCTATTATCCACAGGGCCGCCATGG
>WWET01003235.1:67710-86390 GCA_011038615.1 Limnodynastes dumerilii | reverse complement strand
ACGGGCCGGGCGGGGGGGGGGGGGGGCGGCGTCATTGATGATGTCACATAGGGGGTGGTGTCTCACTGATGTGTCCCAAGCCCCACAACTTCTGCCGATTGCCCTAATTATTTGCATATTATACATCTCTATATGACATTCCAGTTTGTGTGCATGTGTGTGTGTATATGTGTATTAATAAAAGCTCAAAAAAGGTCCTGAATTTGATTATAAAAACATATACATTCTATGTTTAACACTGAAGACAACAGTTGGTATTTTACAAGAAAATATAAAAAGTTCAATATAAACCCACTCTGTCTTCAAGCTCTGGACAAGCCTGCAGCAGTTGGTATGGCATCAGGATATATTACAATGTTTGGCTGGTGTTATAATGAAGTTAGTGGATCATATGACATTAAATTGCATCATCAAGTTCCACTCCTGCTTCAAAATGCTATTGAGTACAGGAGAGCTGCCTGAAATGTATTACATTCTTAAAGCATGCTGTAGATATCATGTGTATCATAACTGCAGAGGTTTTGCTATTTCCTGTAAAGTAAACAGATGGGTCTTTCTGATACTGGAATACAGCACCCTCTAGTGGCCAAAATGAAAACATACATATTTATGTAAAACGTGTTCATTTTTTACCTTATTAATACAGCAAAGTAAGACATAAAAGTAAATAATACTTACCATGATAATTCTAATGATATGTAATCTATGAAATACATTATGACTATTGATAACTACATGGTTATATAAGATTACGTGCAGGCGAGCATCTCCAAAGGAATTCTGCCAGCCGATCCCTACCTTTAAAACTTCTACTGCGTCCTCACATAAAATGAGGACACGTTGAAAGACTGGATGGTAGGGAGGGTGCCTAGCATGCCTTCACACTACTGTTAGCAAACCTCCACTCTCCTGCGTACATACATAAGCACTGCGTTCTTCCCCATCATCACAAGCACTTCTGGTACGATGCGAAATGCGAGCGGTTTCCTATCATAACAAACACACAGGGCTCTATTTACAGAGTTCATTTTGGAGTGATAGGGGCAGTTTTCAATAGAAAACTGCCCTTATCGCTTCAAAATGACATTTCTCATATTTAAAAACCCTGCATCGCCAGTGGAAACTATCGTTTCCATGACGATGCAGGACTCCTTCTCCTGCTATCACGGGCCCGTTCATGTGAACGGGCTCCCCCTGCACCGCATATTTACACAGCGGTGAAGGGGTGGTGAAGCGGAGTTTCTAACTCCGCTCACCATGAAAATCTAACGCCAGCTCAGGCTGGCGTTAGGAGCTGTCCGCAGGGAGATCCCTGCGATGGACAGCTTAAGCCCACCCCCCTCTGTCCCTGATTGGACCAGAGAGGGGTGAGTGACAGGAATCAAACTGATTCCTGACTGCTTTTTTTTTTTTATTCTTAGCGATCCCCCTGAACCACCAATGTTTCCCCCCTTTTTATCCACTGAAGCACCAATGACAAGAGGAGATTCAGAACCTATATAAAATGATTATATATACGGTATATATATATAATCATTTTATATATATTTTATATAGGTCTGAATCTCCTTTTGTCATTGGTGCTTCAGTGGATAAAAAGGGGGGAAACATTGGTGGTTCAGGGGGATCGCTAAGAATAAAAAAAAGGCATTAAGGAATCAACTTGATTCCTTATGCCACCGCTCCGTGAGGCAGGTAACCATTGCGCATGCGCCGTGCGTGTACGGCGCATGCGCGACTATTTTACTGCATCGTCGGCGCTTCACATACGAGTGAAGCGCCGGGGATGCAGGGGAAACACTCACTGATCATCGTGAGTCTTCACGATGAAGGTGAGTGTTTATAAATCTGGGGAGTGAAGTGTCCAGGCTCGCTGCGATGATAAGCGAGCCTGGATCACTATCACTCCCCAGATTTATGCGGTGTCTGTAAATAGAGCCCACAATATAGTGGTTGCTCAAATCAGTTTATAAGTTAATTGTAGCAGATGCTAGAATTGTTTTTGTTAAATGGCAAACGGCATAGGCTTCACTCATGCACCATACAGCCAGACACACCTTAACCATAAATAATGACAAAGACAACAATAGCTGCATTTAAAAAGGAACATGGTTTATTGAAATTAACTAATAAATTGGGCCGAATTGGAATTGATAATATATTGAATGTCTAACCTAGAACATTCAGCAGTGAGAGGTGGCCCAATGAGCAGATAGGGGGTTCAGTGCCTACCTTAACACTTATCTTAACTCTAAGTACAACTAAAACTTAAACTGTTTTAATTAGCACCACACAGTATCAACATCTATGGGCCATCTATAATCTATAAGATATTAACACTCCTGTATAACATGAGGTTAGATTATCAAACAATGTATTACATTTACCAAAATGTAAACAATATAAAAGGTATCACTAGAGATACTAATAAAACATATACTCCAGATAGTGTAGACTCACACATAAATGAGTAAATTAGTTAATAAAATGGGGTACAGAGAAAATTTTAAAGTGGATAATAGCAAACAAACTTAAACAAAACATCAGGTCAAATCAGCTAATACCGACCACTGCGATATATAAAAAACAAAAATGAATAATCAAGATCACCAATCGTATAATTATAATGCTGTTGGACAAGATGCTAATAATAGACTAATATCACAGATGCCGTCACCACAAGACGGGGCTATATATCTGAATCAATAGAACGACTCAATATTGTGGACCAGCAAAGGTCATAGGACCTATGTAAATCTCGGTTTTAGGAGAGATGAAACCAGCTTGTAGCTTTTGTTGATCTTATGGTGGTCAAATACTTCAACTGACAGATAGATAAAGGGGCCGATCCAGAGTTTGGGAGTAAGGGTAAAAAAAGGTGTAAGTGTACAGCACGGCTAAACCAATTTTCAAAATAAGGGGTGTTCATTAATTTAAAATCTTTTGCATGCAGGGAAAATACTTTACTGTTACACATAGAACTCAAATACTGCATAGCTTCATGTTCTAGAAAATTGAGTTGAGCTAAGAAACTTCACCTCACAATTCTATTTCTGGTTGCACAATGTAAAATTGCTTCCACCCCTTGCAATTCAACATTGCTCAGGTCTACACTTGCACCTAAAAAAGCAACTCTTAAGGAGGGAAAATATGCACAGACAATCCCCAGCCCTCCCGTCCAGCCTAATCTACATCCCTCCCCCACCCACTTTACCTAATTATCCCCCGAGCACACCTCCTTTCACTTAAAAACTATGTACGGTCTTTAAAGACCGCACGTAGTTCATCTACAAGCCTAAGGGCTACGTAGCTTGCGTAGTCACAATAACTTTTTAATTAGTTAGGTCCAAATAACTTAATAACAGTAAAGTTCAGTATCCAAAAGAAAGAGTGAGAGAGACACTACAAAGAAGATAGCATATTCTTCATAGTTTGTCTCTTTTTTTAAATAAATAAATACCTTAAATACTTCTGCAACAAGACTTCTATACAACTTTCAAAGCTTTCTTTTACAAGTTACCAAATATGTCAAACATGTCACTCCTCTTCTGTCTTTCCTGGCACCCCCTCTGTCTCTTCACTGCATTTACTCTATCTCTCCAGACCCCTTATTCCATTGCTCTAGACCCCCTCCTCTGTCTCTACAGACCCATTACTCCATCTCTCCAGGCTTCCTCCTCAGTCCCTTCAGACTCCTTACTCCATCTCTCCAGGCCTCCTCCTCTGTCCCTTCAGACCACTTACTCCATCTATCCAGGCCCCCTCCTTTGTCTCTCCAGACCCCTTACTCTATCTCTCCATAACTTATACTAATTTGTTTCCTTTTGGAAAGTAACTTGACCTGAGCCTGTGAGCTGTTGACTGACCCTTGCTTAAACCTATTGAAAAATACAACTAACCAGGAAAAAGCAGGTAGCCCCAGCAGTGCAAATCAGTGTATATTTATTTCATATTATTTTATATTAATAGGAGTGCTAAATAACTATAAATTTTGCATGGTCTATAATAAGAAGGACAGATAAATAGATATTTATAGTTAGAGAAAAAGTCAGAAATCACTTTCACTCTTTCTTCCTGTATATTTTCCCTTTATAACGGGAAGACATAGCGTATGCAGACAGACTTTGCATCGAGTATGCAGACAGACTTTGCATCGAGTATGCAGACAGACTTTGTTGATTGCGTTTGAAACAATAATAAAATACTATTACAAGACACTTATACCTCTTTCAGATCACCACTAAAAACCTGAGTTTTTGGCCAAAGCCTCGGCTGATACCCTTGTGTTGGTGGTGATCTGAATGCTATCAAAGTCCTGATTATAGGATTAATGACCCTGGACTTAGACACATGAAAATATAAGGGATTTCCCCATGTTGGACCCTGGTAAGTGGTGGTGTAAAATCTGGGTCTCAGCTAACACACCTGCTATGCAACAGTAAACAAATCCCTCTCCCGGAGGCGTGGGGCCGCCTTTCACACTGTCAGGGCAGACCCAGGACTAGGAATTTCCCGGGTCTACCCTGGCAGCATTTTAAGGGTTTTAACCTTTTTTTTTTTTTTTTTTTTTTTTTTTTTTTTTNCCTTTTTTTTTTTTTTTTTTTTTTGCTGCTTATCATCCGGTAATAACATGTGAAAGTGGTATTAGAGAGTGTACCCCATACCAACATGCTTTTTCTAAGAAATATCTTTGTCAAGGCATCACTAGACTGGTGGTGGTCTTGTCTGGCCAGAAAAAAATCTGGATTCCAAAATTCAGCAGAGGCCCTTTAACAGCACTGGTTGACAATGATTTTGTCCCAGTGCTCCTCATGCGTTTTTATTGGTGCATTCTTCCTATCACCCATAGTTTTGAAGCCAAGCCCACTTCAAGAGGCCTATTTTACCTGTTAAAATAGTGTTTAGGGCGCTTTTATTGGCAGCTCCTGGTGGGTGGGTCAAGTGAGTCTTTCAAAGCAAGGGTTAATCTTGAAATCCCTGTATTGCTTGGCCATCAGAGTTGAGCTTTAAAGCAGATGCACCAATCGCCATTCTTGCTACAGAGACGCTGTTTGACTCCACTCCTGAAGCAGTGCTATGAACTCTACTTTGGATTTAAAGTTTCTGACCAAGACAAGGACTGGGTTCCTCATATTTGCTGCATCCCCTGCCTCAGACTCCTCACAGGTTGGTCAAAGGGTGCTCAGCCCATGAAGTTTGCTGTTCCAATGATCTGGTGGGAACCAAAAGACCACTTCATAGACTGCTACTTTTGCCTGACAAACATTGTGGACTTTAGCTCCAAGACAAAGCACGCCATCGAATAGCCAGATTTACCGTTCACCATGAGACCTGTGTCTCACAGTGAGGGTATTCAGTGCCAAAGCCTCCAGAAAAGAGATAAACACGAAATGGAGACTGCAGGGCATAGAGTATAAGGCAAGCGCTGACCCAACCTTTGAGTCTCCCTGGCCGTCTCCTAAGCCACACCTTGTTACACAAGGAGATCTCAACGACCTTGTCATAGAATTAAACCTGTCTAAAGGGCAAGCAGAGCTTTTAGGGTCAAGATTAAAAGGCTAGAATCTCCTTTGCCATGACCCTAAAGTATTATGTGTTTTCAGAACTAGACATAATGGGCTAGATTCAGACCCCCCCACGCACATTAAGCGCCCATAATTTTGCATTGTAGAGGGGAGTACAGACCCCGGCAACTTCCCTCTAATGGTAGTAGTTTTGGATACTTACGTGTCCAGAAGGCTACCTAAATTTTTACGACTTGATCTGCGTCCGTACATGATGATTGTGATGATTGCCCACCCCAAATGTTTATCATTGCCTGTACAGCATAGATATGGCATTCAAAACTGAAGGGTTGGGCCCTTTATCATAGCTTCAGATGCATGTTACATACGTCTGAAGTTACGCTAGTGGAACATCTGGTGCACATTGGGCCTTGCCAAAAACTTTATCAAAGCACTGGATAAGAGTGCCTACTTTAGAGAGAATTCCCGAGGGTCGGTGAGGCAAAGCTTAAAGAGGGGGTCTTTGTTGGTCCTCAGATTAGAGAACTGATGCTTGATATGCACTTTCATGGTCTGATTAATGAAAAAGACACTTACAGGAGGTACCTTGATGCTGGGCAAGTGAGCTTAACCCAAGATAGCTTTGTGAACTAAACCTTCTTTTTATGTATGTGCTGACTCATAGGGCCAGATTTACTAAGCTGCGTGTTTGGAAAAGGGGAGATGTTGCCCATAGCAAGCAATCAGATTCTATCTGACATTCTCTAGTATGTAATAGGAATGTGAGAGCTAGAATTTGATTGGTTGCTATGGGCAACATCTCCACTTTTGCAAATCCGCTGCTTATTAAATCTGGCCTATAGTGCTATATAATGTTTGTTTGGAGAGCCGGATCACTGTTTTGTTCCATGGGGTGTGACATGTCTCTGAAAGTCCACTTCTTGAACTCACACCTTGACTTCTTCTCAGCCAATCTTGGGGCTGTCAGTAGTGAACATGGCGAACGGTTCCACAAGGACATTTCCATTATGCAAAAGCAGTATCAAGGCAAGTGGAGACCAAGTATGCTGACTGACTACTGTTGGACTCTTAAGAGAGATGTTCTCGAGGTGTCGCAGTCGAAAATTATATGTATCAAATTTGAAGTGTGCTAGTTGTGTGCTGTGTCTGTGTTGTTAATACATATAATGTTGTAAACTTGAACTGTGGCTCATTCCAAATTTTGGGGCCCGTTATCCTCAGGTTTTTAGGGGCCCCCAAACCTCTTCAATAGTGTCTGCAGGAGGGGATTGCAAGAGTCCCTCTAAACCTCAGGCTCGTCACAGCTCCCCCCCTTGTCGCCGGGCCTGCTCATATACTTGCATATTGATCGCCTACATAAAATTTAATGAGATAGTTTCAGAATAATAACAAATTGACGCAATAAGAGTTAAAGATAAATAAACATCACAAAAGGATGAACCACTACCTGCATTCTCTTATCATACCATATATATATAAAAACACAAATTATTGCCTCACATTCTGGTGCCGCTCTGCAAATACACTGTAAAATATATGGTAAGAATAATTATGAAATGTTATGATGTTTTAAGTGTAGATCAATCCTTAACAGAAATGCTAAACAGCTTTCATTGTGAACTATAATTTATAGTTGAACTTGAAAACATTAAATCTGAACTCTGATTTTATCTGCACATTTTAAAGGTATGAGCAAATTATCTCCCCATCCCCCATTGCTCCTAAGTTTGGATCAGATCCTTTGTTATTATATTGGAAATATTCTATGACCTTTTCCTGTTAGTTTCATATATTTCTTGCCATATCTTATACTTCACACTAAGCACATATTTTGCTTTTTACAATTTTTGTAGTTTCTTTTTAAAGTATACTAATAAAATATCTTTTTTTTAGGTTTGAATTGAGGCCCATGGTAACTCCAACAGTGTAGGATTTTGCATGTCTATTTACATTAGTTTCTGTGGAGCGGATTCTCTGTGGCACGTCTCCTTTCACCTAAAAAACTACGTTCATCTACGTGACTAAGGAAGGTTGTGTAGTCAGACTGACTAGGCATTCCCAGTGGCAAATGTTTACCGATTACGCACCTAAGAAGCCTCTGCTTTTTTGGTGTGAATTCGGGCCTGTAACTCTAAATCCCTGGCCTTCACCCAATTCACATTTTCCCTAAACTATGTTTTTAAATCCACGATAGCACTCCGATAATCCTGATTTCATCTCAGCACACTAATAGACCTGTTATGTGCAAGTGTTGTATTTGTTCCCCTATATCTACCTCCATCACTATACCTGAAGGCCCTGATTCAGACATTGAAAATAAGATAGGAAAGTTACTCCTAGGAAAAACCATGTTGATTTCAGGGGGATTCAAATTAATTTTAATTTCAAATTAATTTTATCCTATGTATGCAATGATAATACTTTACTTTTGTTTATTGCACACAGATACTGACCAGCTTCACTTTTACACTATTATTTAGACTTGGGCTGGGAAACATTATCGCTTAACTATAATATTGTTTGCAACAGATGAAATTTGACTCCCCAGAAATCAACATGGTCTAACATTCCTCTCTTACTTTCAAACTCTGTATCAGGTCCGAATTGTCCTTATTACAAGCTGTTCCCATCTTAAGGGCTCTTTAAATACCTTGTGCTAAATCCAATATAATCCGACAACAACAGAGCCGTAACTCCCTACATAATTAGGTTATAATCATGTTACAAGCAAGTTCCCATCCTCTCCACTTCTAGGAATCGGGAATAAGGAAGAAATCATTGCACTAATTGTCTCACCTCAAACCTGAGCTTCTCAACTTTCTAACTATCACTGCCTGACTATGCCAGCATTGTCCCTAGAAAGTAAATAGTATATTAAGTATTTCGTTGCTAAGATAAGATCATTTTTTGTTTTCTTTATTTATTTCTCTCCTTTTTTTTTTTTTTTTTACGGCCCCTGTTTTTTTATTTGGTGTTGTTTGGGCGGTTAGAGGAAAGGATATGTGGGTGTGTGGCTAGTTTTATATATGTAGTTGACACATCACAGCTAATTTTTGTTTTTACATCTCTTTTGGTTGCAACTGAATGTTAAAATTATTACTTAGAACCAGATTTACTAGCTGCGGGTGTGGAAAAGTGGAGATGTTGCCTATAGCAACCAATCAGATTCTAGCCCTGACTTTCCTTTTACATACTAGAGAATGTCAGCTAAAGTCTGATTGTTTGCTATGGGCAGCATCTTCAGTATAAAAAACCTGCAGCTTAGTAAATCTGTCCCTTGGTTTAATCAGCAAACAGATTTCGTCCATCTATAAGTGATCACGTTTAGACTAGTGATATATTTGAAGCTGGATTCCTGTTTACAGAGACAGGTTTCATTAGTGAAGCAGGTTTTTATTTTTATTTTTTAGAATCCAAAAGTGTTTTATGATCACCTCTCTAAAATGGATTCTGATGGTTGTGTGACAGATATGGGGCTCCAGAAAAAAGACTGAATAGAGCAGACCCTAATGCTACAGCAAAGGAAGGAACTTTGCAAAACATTCATGACTTTAACCTTTTTGTATATGTAGAGTCTGGAATATAAATAAAATGTCCAAAAATATTCCATGCAAGTCACTTTTGCAGATATGCAGAATATACATTCCACCACTTGTACAAATAAATCATTATCAGACTGGTAAAGTGCCACTAAAATCGGATTTTGTGTCTAAAATAGACCCTAAAGGTTTTTTCTTTTTTAGTGTAGGTTCCAATTCTAGACCCCCATAAGTAGCCATTAACCTATGGCCATATCAAATATACTCTGATAGACACTTACTTAAATGAAGCCTTTACGTACGTAGCTTTGAAAAGTTAAGGTAGGGTTTGGCAAGCGTAAAAGGGCCAAAGTACGTATGAGCGAGGGGAATGCATAGAAAATACGCTACGCGATGAAACGTAATGGAAACATAGCTCTGGGTCTGGCCCCTTATGATTTTTATAATAAAAATATAAAATGAAATATGAAACTAATAAAGTAATCACCTTGCCTTACATCCAGGCACACCAGCAGGGTATAATGCCATGTAAGCACTTGTCAAGTTTTATTTATATCCAATTCCCAATCAGACCCGTTTAAACATTCTTACAACAGACCAAGTTTGCAGATAGAGCACCCAATCAAAGATACAATACTTGTCCAACATTACAGCCGGCCTCCGACTTGCATGTTTTAAAACAATCTTCTAAAAGGATCATGTCAGCGTACATACTCTTCCAGTCTTCGCCACATCAAACGGTCTGGGAGTGTACCCACTTGTAAAATGGTCCACTGATTTTTAGGCAGGTTTTAAAATAATTTTACACGACCAGGTGACCAGGATTTGATGTTACGAGCGTTCGTGTGAGCATATAAACCTATCCAGTGTCGGGGCCAACAGGGCATTCAGACTTTGGATTGGACACAAATGCACACAATGTTCACGGGTGGCTGTTTTCTTTTTCTATTCCTATAGTACTGATTCAGGATCAAAAGAAGATTTATGATGGATTTAAGGCTCTATAAAAATTGGGCACTGATAGTCATGTCAAATGCTGGTGTCTATTGTTTGACATGTATCAACATATGTAAGCTTGCAGTGGCTAGCAGGCTTGTTGGTGATTCCCTAATTGTTAGTATTTCCCTATTCTTCTATATAAAATTGTTTGGTCTGTTTTTTGTTTGTTTGTTTGTCTGCCTGTCGGGTTATGCATTTGGACACCCCTGCGCTGATTGGGATGAAACCAATATGGGGTGGTCCAGCTGGATTCTGCCCAGTTTTAGGGGGCAGGGTCCCAGTCAGACCTTTTGTTGGTTTATGCTGGGCAAAACATTGACACAGGGACCCTGCTCTGAGCCTTCCACTGGATGGATTTGGCAGTTAGCAGTTCATGCAAATCGCATCATGATGAAGCCCCATCCCTTGTCCATCATTGCTATTTGTCTTAGTGTTACTAGGGATGAGGCAGGGCTTGATGATGCAAATTATGTCATCAAGTCCCGCCACAATCCTTACTACCACTAGGATGCACTGCATTGAGAGACAGGGGGCAGGGCTTGAAGCCACCATGTGCATTAAATCGTGGCTTCAAGCCCGATGTGGGGGATTTGCCAGCTGTCCCGAAATGGCCAAAATTTGGAAGTATCCCAGATATTCCGAGAGAGTTGGCAACCCTGATATCAATACACACCCCCTCCCGTTGGAATGGGGGTGGAACTTATTCTAAATGGTGGATTTGTAAGAAAGCTTCACAGAGTGGTAACATTGGATCCATAAGACATATTAGGGGGCTGGTGTGTGCTGGATAGAATTTTTACAAAGAGAGCCTTTTCTGGGACTTCCACTGAATGAATTTGGATGGCATTACATCCCAATTTAGGAGGGACTGTCCCAATTTACAAGCCACAAAGGGGTGGAGCTTATGATAAAGAGAGTGTGATTTGAACAAATAAGGCGACTTGTGGGCAGAGTTTGGCTAGAAAGAGGGCGGATCTTATTTTGAATAACGTTAAATGACTGTACATATCATCAAGCTGCTAATTATTTTTAAAATGCTGAGAGTTACATCCAACTCAATTGATAAGTTAATAATGTGAAGATTTAAACCCGGACAACGCCGGGCACTTCTTCTGGGTACTTAATACATTTCATTAGCAAGTATGTTAGCCAGTGCCCAAGTGATAAATCATAATTGCTGATATTCTCAGAAATGATATGAGTTAGTTATCAAAGGTCTCTTGGGTCTGGTCACACCATGCACAGATATAATAGTGACTTGGGAGAGGGATGGTGACCTATAGAAGCCTCTATAATTTATTATAATGATATATTACATGATTAAATTATCAGTGTTGATATTATAATCATATATTGAGCCTCTTTTATGAGAACTTTGGTTGTAATATGTGATTGGGACATCAGATAAAGTTGTACTGCTTGCAGTTAAGATCTGTTTTACAATAACCAGAGATTAGAAGGCTTTATCTCCTGTAAGTGCATCATGCTTTTCTGCTGAAAGCTCACAGACTGATGAAACGGTTTCCTGTCATTCAGGTTGATAATGGCAGCTAGAAAATAACCACATATAACTATGTTCACAAATGTCAAACAAAGAGAGCCACTTTACTAGATCAAAGACATTCATTGCTGGTCAGTTTTTAATATGAATAACATCTGGATGAGTTAGGGAATGTTTTCCTCATTTCTCTTGAATATGCAGGGCCTGATTCAGAGATCCGCTTCCGATGGGATCGCAAATATACGTATCTAAGTGGCAGGTCGGAGCAGGTTACATCCCACTGAATAAACAGTCACTCCCCTTGCAAACAGAGGCCGGACCTAAAGTTAGACCTACATTAACTTGCCCTATCTGGCCGCACTCACTTCCGACCCTATGTGCATTAGTTGTGTATATTTAGGGTCCTAAGTCTGTAAGCGCGCCCACTTTCCCTCATCTAAATGCCCCCCCACCCATTTCTATGCAAATCCTTAGGTCCGTATATTTCCGCTGGACTTAGGATCGCAATTGTTTCCGACCGATTCACAAGTCCGACGTTAAGGCATTTCCGACCCTATCTTCAACGTAAACGGCGTTGCACTATTACTACGCATGCGCAGATGATGCAAAATCAATCCGACCCTAAATATACGCACCTAACTATCGTTAATATCGGATCTCTGAATACGGCCCGCAATTATTAGAAGTAATAATGTACATTACATTGATGCTGTCCTGATGTGGAAACAAACAATTCTGCACTACCCAACACTTGAATAGGTGGGAACATAACAATCTAAATTCAGGTAATTAGCAGAGAAAATTAGACTATAATAATGATGGGAACAATAGTGGATATTTTTTTTTTTTTACATAATAGGATGTAAGAGATGGAAAAATGTTAAAACGTTAATGTGCAGAACTAACAAAAGATTCATGATTGATTTAAGGCTCTTAGATATAAGATATAAAAGTTGGCAATTGATAACCATGTCAAATGCTGTTGTCTATTGCTTTACATGCATCAAAATGTGTAAAAGGATGTAGGGCATGGGAAAAGTTTAGAATGTGCAATGAGGGGGAGGAGGGGTCTGTGGTTTGAGGAGCATAAGAGTATACAAAATATACTTGGGGGACAATAGGTGCAAGGTGAAGAACAGATTTGAGGTGGAGATTAAAAATGTATAGAGAATGGTTATGATGTGGTTTGAAGAAAGGGAGCGTTGCATGAAGGCTTTGCTAAGTGGGAATGCCCACATGTAATGTATTTGGACCAGATTCACACACCCTGTAATTTTTCACATACGTGCCTAATTTTCCGGTTAGGGTAGGTTAGGCTATGGGGAAGGAGGGGTTAGGGTCAGGTTGTGGGGAAGGGAGGGTTAGGGAAAGGATTTGGGAATGGGTTGGGGATACTTACCATTCGGAGCACCGTGTTTGGTTACCAGAGGATCGATTGCTTTGGCTCTTCGAAATAGGGCCGTTCGCAATGGGGACCCACACCTGGCAAAGAGGGGCCCACAAGCTTACACTCTAAAGGATATTGGGGATTGATACATTAGGGCAAGTGCTATAAATCACACAATGGACCAGCCAGCTTGCATGGTAGACTGACAGAGTGGAGAAGCTCACAAGAAAAATCAGTCTAGCTGCTGCATACAATAAAGACTGTAGGGGGGTAATTTTATAATGTGGGAATCCAATAAGGAGAGCATTACAATAATCAATGCGGGAGATGATTAGTGCATGAATGACAGTTTTTGTAGTGTCTTGTGTGACATATTTGCGTATTCTGTAAATGTTTTTTTTAGATGTATGTAACAGGATTTAGAGACAGATTGTATGTGGGGAACAAAGGACAATTCAAAGTCAAGAGTAACACCTAAGCATCGAGCTTTATGACTAGGGATTATTTCAGTGTTGTCGACAGAGATAGAGAGGCCAAGTGGGTAGCTTTTATTAGCAGGTGCAAATATTATTAGATCAGTTTTAGATAGATTATGTTTGAGATGGTGGGAGGACATCCAAGAAGAAATAGCAGAAAGGCAATCAGTGACACGGGCCAACACAGTAGGTGAGAGATCAAAATTTACTGAGCTGGTTTGGAAAAGTAGAGATGTTGCCCACAGCAACCAATCAGATTCTAGCTCTCACTTTCCAATTACATACTAGAGAATGTCAGCTAGAATCTGATTGGTTGCTATAGGCAACATCTCCAATTTTCCAAACCTGCAGCTTAGTAAATCTGACCCCAGGAGTGGATAGATAGATTTTATCTATATAAAGATGATACTGAAATCCAAAATACTTTATTAGTTGTCCAAAGCAAGTTGTACAAAATAGCAATAGACCCAACACTGAGCCTTGCAGTACTCTAACAGATAGAGGAAGAGCAGGGAAGGTGGATCTCAAAAAAATGAACATTGAAAGAGCGATTAGATAAGTAGGATGGTTACGATATTTGGCAATATTGAGTTGATCACATGAGGCTCTTTAGGACCATGGCGGAATAAACTCTAACCCATGTGCTTGATATCTCTAATCAATATCTCTATTTAAATGTGTAGTGGAAGCACTTTCTGAGGAACCCCAGTTGGGAGAAACGCGTCAAAGTGCTTATTTATTTATTTATTTATCCGGCAGTATCCTGACCTCTTGCATATTGAGAGGCCACAAGGCTAGAAAGAGTATATGGTGAGAAACCATCAACTTTAATATTTCAACATCTGATAATATAAGTTTTTATTAATCAAATTCATATATAGTACAATACTGCAAAGGAAAAGATTTCTACTTTATTACGGATCATTTATAAGAGTGCCTATATACTCCTCAAGGACCGGATCCTGAAAAATGGCTGACAGGGGAATTACGGGCAGCTCATCCATACTTCCTCTGGTTTGAAGGTTGTGCGCATGTGCATAAAGTTCATATGACGCCATAAGGGCCGGTGTCCATAACTAAAGTTATAGCAGGCGGCTCTTACGAAAAAGGGGGCTTCACCCCCCCTTTACGCAAGTTGTATCTCCGCCATAAAGGTGGAGATAGACATGCAAATGATGGGACTGGCGGGAGAAGCCCTGTTACGATCAGGTAATCGGCCGGACCTCCAGACCTGATCCAGACCTCCATCGCCCGGCGTTAATATGCCGGGCGTACGCGTAAGATCATCTAAAAAGATGATCTGCACATGCGCCGGGCAGATGTTGCCTGGCGTAGTTGCATAAACGCCCGATCGTGGATCGGGCATCCTTAGCTTCAGCGTAGTAATGCTGGAGGGGGCGCCCCCCAGCGTTACTACGCTAAAGTTAGTGCAGGTAGGTGGGGGGAGGGAGCATAATGAGGCTGGAAGGGAGGCGTTAATGTATCAACGCCGCAGTCCCAGCATATTAACAGTCGCTTACGCCGGCTGAAGTTAGGGCAGCCTTCAGCTGGCGTAAGTGACTGTTAATATGCTGGGGCAAGGGGGAGTGTCGGGGGAGGGACCGCTCAGTGTACCTTCGTAAGTCTGAATCAGGCCCATTGGGCCTGATCCAGACCTACGCCCGTCCTTGTTTTTGCTTTTTTTCGTAAGCGTAAAAGCGCCCTTTAGTACTTACTGCGCATGGGCGCGGCAGATGTTACGCAACGAAATTCAGAAAGTATGGGCCTTGAGAGTATCGGCTTCTTAACAACGCATGAAGGGGCGTGCCAGCCATATGAAAGCTGTAATTACATACAGTACGGGTGTGTTAAGCGTCGTAAATATGCAAGGAGCCTACGGACGCCCGTGGTTACGCTCAGAAAAATTAGGGCAGGGTTTGGTCGAGGGTTTGGCAGGATTTCGTAGGCACGCTATGCACAAGGGCATATCATGTGTGTAGGAGAGGACCAGAGACATTTGAACATATTTATATTTGGGGCCCCATATATTACTGTTGATACTTCTGGATTGTTATATGATTGATATATTGGGGTAGATCCAGAACTACGTCCGTCTTCCATAGACAGATGTAATTCAATGAACAATAGCTACTGCGCATGCGTAGTAGCTATTGTATGTTATCTGCGTATCGTTTCGTTAGATTGCGTATATGCGGTCGAAACGATACGAAGATTACGTACAATAGCTACTACGCATGCGCAGTAGCTATTGTTTATTGAATTACGTCTGTCTATGGAAGACGGACGTAGTTCTGGATCCGGCCCATTATTGTTATTTTATATTTATGTGTGTGTGGATTCATGTGCATATATGTATTCATTTTATATAGATTTTTAATTTTTTGGGAATATATTCAAAAGCACATCCTTTTTTTTTTGGGTAGTTGTGAACCAGGAAAGAGCGGTGTCCTGAATCCCCAGGGATTGTAACATCTGTATGAGCAGAGAGTGGTCAACAGTGTGAAAAGCAGCAGAAAGATCCAGTAGATTAGAAGAGTAGCGTCCTTTAGATTTAGCGGTGATTAAATCGTTTCTTTGGAGTGCCAAGAACAAAAGCCTGACTGAAGAGGATCCAGAAGATTGTGTGAGGAGAGGAATTGAGTGAGGCGAGAGTAGGCAAGTCTTTTGAGCATCTTTGCAGGGCATGGAAGCTGGGAAAGGGGATGATAATTTGAGGGAGAGTTGGGGGTCAGAGTTTTGTTTTTTCAGAACTGGAGTGATTAGCGCATGCTTGAATAAAAATGGGAAGATGCCAATAGAGAGAAAGCGATTGCAGTTAAGGTAGGAATCAGCACAGAAGATAGACATCGGCTGACCTGTGAAGGTACAGGATCAAGAGGACAGGTAGCAGAGTGGGAAGTGGGTTGGAATATGGACATGATGCCTGAGTGTGAATGAAAGGGGCTGAGTAGTATGTTAGATGATGAGGAGGAATTCGTCAATTCCTGTCTAATTTTGTCAATCTTGTCCTTAAAGTACAATGCAAGATCTTGAGCACTGATGGAAGTTGGTGGATTTTGCACAGAAGGGCTTAGTAGAGAGTTAAACGTGCTAAAGAGGCATTTGGGGTAAGAAGCCTGAGTAGAAATGAGAGATTGAAAGTAGGATTGTTTGACCTTTTCCAAGCATTTCGATAAATGCGATGTGTTGGTGTAAGTTAAAAAGTGTTGGGAAGAACGGGATATGCGCCTACGACGTTCTGCTTTCCAGGAGAGTCTTTCAATATTTCTTGTGCTGTTAGTGTGTTATGACTGAAACAGAAGTGGTGCAAAAGGGGTAACTGGAGCGAATTGATCAAGTACAGGTGCTAGAGATTGGTTAAGGTGAGATACTGCTGTATCAGGAGAGTTGATTTTTATGGGTAAGCGAATGTTTAATAGAGCTAGATAGCAAAGGAGTAGAACTGGTGGAGAAAAGTTTGCAGGGGATGAGGTGATGGTCTGAGAGAGGGTGAGGAGAGTTATTAAGATCAAAGACTGAGCATAGTTTAGAGAATACCAGATCAATGCAAATGCCATCCTTATGACTTGGTGAATTACTCCATTGGAAGAGGCCAAGAGATGAGGTTAGAGAGAAAAGCTTAGTGGCATCAGGAGATGAAGAGTTGTGAGTTCAGGATGTTGGACTGGATGCCAAGTTAGAACATCATACCAATTAGGTACGCAAAGTGCGTAAGTGGCCTGATTTGACAGGAGGTTGCATGCGCGCTGATCTGCACACTTTAGTTAAGTCAGGCTTATGGTAGCGTAAGCTGCCCTAAAGCCCACACGAGAAAGGGGATTGACAGTTCACTCCCCTCTCTCTGTTAGATGGACAGATTCCCGCACGTACAGAAAGCATGCGGGAGTCTGGATCTGGTCCGTTGTTATGTGAACAGAAATGTTCGTACGAACGCAGATCTGAGTAGAAGTGCAGCTCTCCACCCCTGGCACTTCATTAGCATGCCTAAACCTACCTATAAGCTGGGATTTTGGCATGCGGATCTGATGGACCGGCCCCTTCTATGAAAGTCCTTCTGTACGGAACTCAGTTCCGCACGGACGGACTTCCAACACGTAACATCTGGTATGTTACCTGTCAAGGGGACTTACACAACTGATATGTGTAAGTCCCCTTCTAAATGCAAATCTGAATGAGGTCCAATGTTTGTAACTGCTACACAGTGATAGTTACCAGCAAAAGAAGTCTTATTGTATATTACATGTGAATAGAAGAGAAAGCTGATGTCAGTTCACCATGGTTGTCATTGATACAGCCAAGATGTAAGTCCGGAGTAACTCCGAATTTTATACACACCTAAAATCTAAGGAGAAATGCAGCCTTCTCCAAACTAATACATACATTCATTTATTTATTAACAGTTTTTTATATAGCGGCCACAGATTACGTACATACATTACTTTCTTCTATGAAGTTCATAAGCAAGGTACACAATGGAGTTTTATCTGATGATTATCACGGCGATTACGTGATAACCTTCAGACATCTCCGACATTTACCTGTGTGTGCAGTCCAACAATGTTGTAGAATCATGTCATTGGATTTTTGGAAGCTCCAAATTTTTTGTGATCAGCAATGTTACGATGTCGGGAGAAATCTTCAGTGTGCACTGTGTCCCATTCTTTACTGCAAAAATTCCATTTCCTCTTGAATAGGGCCGCCATTGTGGGCATGCACACCGTTACAGCAGAGGGTTACATACATAGTTACATAGTTGATGAGGTTGAAAAAAGACAACAGTCCATCAAGTTCAACCTATTTTGGATCTCCTGCGATCCCTATCTTTATATTGGAAGTTAATCCATATAAAGCAACAGCAGAGGGTTACATACATAGTTACATAGTTGATGAGGTTGAAAAAAGACAACAGTCCATCAAGTTCAACCTATTTTGGATCTCCTGCGATCCCTATCTTTATATTGGAAGTTAATCTATATAAAGCAACCTCAAAACTGTTGCAATCCTAAGATAAATAAATACATATATTTCTCCCTTGCTCCACTACTGTCCTTTATTTAAATTAGCGGTCCTGGTAACCCTGAATGTCCTTTTCTGCTAAAAATGTATCTAATCCTTTCTTAAACATATCCAGTGAATCTGCCATCACAACCTTTTCTGGCAGTGAATTCCACATCCTGACTGCCCTTACTGTGAAGAACCCTTTCCTTTGCTGGTTGTGAAACTTCTTTTCCTCTAACCTTAGTGGGTGCCCCC